>JARHVA010002813.1:1552500-1607500 GCA_037957365.1 Torreya grandis
TGGTCCAAAGATCTCATATTACTCATAAAGCTTTAGAAACACTTTAATCAATATTAAAGTGCAATTTTTTAATGTTTGGGAAGCAAGGTTGGAATTGAGTCCAAATTTACAAAGAGAAGTATAAAAGAAGGTTTCATGGTGTTCAAGTAATTAGGATCATATAAAAATTTCACACAGGCCTCAAGGGATTCATTGAAGCTTCCAAACATCAAGAAAAAGTACATAACACAAGCCTAAGTGAACCAAGACATCTTGCATGCCATGTAGGAATGAATAGGTTGGTTTACTTATAAATTTTATAAGAATATGTAGGATGATTGAAAAAGCAAAAGTATCACATGGAAATGATGAATTTCATGCCAAAAAGACCATCTATAAATTTGGTATCTCGATGAGCTCTCTATCTCAAGATATAAATCTTTAAATTTGAAAAACTAGATGGAGAAATTCACATAGATATCAATGATAAGAGTGCAGATGTCAAAATCAAGCCTTATTAATTAACTATTTTTGGTTCAAAGTGTGATGACCTCATGGATATCATTTATGGTCACATAGATGTCAATGATGGGTGTGTAGATGTCAAACTAAAGCCACAACAAATAACGTTTGGGGTTCAAAAATCCTAACATGTTCACATAGATGTTAAAGATGTTCATGTAGATGTCAAATATAGGTGCACAAACATCAAATTTGGGCCTCATGAATTATTTGTTTGAGTTCAAATGGTGGGTCCTAGTAAGATTAAAGGCTCACATTCAATTTTACATCAGAGACTTGCGGCATGTGAGTAGGAAAATGAGTCAAAATGGTACCTAGAGTAGATCCAATAACATGTGTTTGATCATAAAAAAGGGGATAAAAAATCTGATATGGGTCAAGAGGTCAAAAATTTGAGTTAATAATCGACAACCAATGATAACAGGTGTGCCTAGGACATTTTTGATGAAGGTCAATGAAGTAGTTTCCAACCTAGTCAAAGTAAATATATAAGAACTAAACTTAAATATGATCCATGTGGAGACAAGTGAATATTTTGAGGCTAAGGCCACCATTAAAGCTTAGTCAAGCTCGTAGTTCAAATAATTTGAACCTACAAACATTGTTTTCTAAGGTTTTAATATCTTTTGTGACTGTGTTCACCATTCTTTGGAGGTGAGCCACATATACAAAAAGTTCTTGGTTTTCATGATGCACAAAAATAAAATAGGTATTTTGAGCTTAATATAGATCAAGGTGGGTTACTAGCTATTCAATTGATATAGATATGTCTAGGTAGATGTATTGACTATCTGAAAACCAATAAAAGAGATTGGTTTTTAGTCTATAGTTGATCCATTTTCATGATTTATAGGAAAGAGCATGCTAAGGTATAAATATGATAGTTAAATAATCCAATGTTTAGTAGGAACATATAACCACCTATGATAGATATAAACATGGCTCTGTTAGATTTGAGATATGAAGATTTTATCCTCATAGTGAAGATAAGTAGAAGGTGGCATATAATTCACAAATTAGATTGGGGGATTGGAAAAATAAGTTAGAGAATTCAATGTCATTCAAAACCATAAAGATATTTTCTCCAACAAGAAGGATCATGACTCATCATTAAAAAAAAACCCTTATCTTCTAGTGGATATCTCAACCAATAAGAAGAACTTGAAGACTATTGGAGCATATAGAGGTTAGCTTGTTGGTAAAGGATTCATCCTAATTAGAAGAAGGAATGCATATATGAAACAACCAATTATTTTCCACCACATTTCTTAATCATTAATGATTCCTTCTCCATTATCCCATGCATGATTCCAATCTCTCTCATTCTCATTCTACTCTATATATAGGCTTCTAAGCCTTAAAAATGATCCCTCATTTGGGCCTGACTAGACTCTACCAAGATTGAGCTTTGTAACCTCTTGAGATGAATAAAAGACTACTTTTAGATTTCATTATTCTAAAATAGTGTGTAAATGTTAGTTTTATTTACATATGTGGTAGATATTTCTCCCTTGTCAAGTCTTGATCTCATCTACCTAATAGTTCATCTTGTTATGCAGGACATGTTTAGTGTTTAATGTCATTTGATCAAATCTAACATGTAGATTCATTGATTAGTTAATGCATAGAATTAGGCCTCTCCATCACTTCCCTTAGGTTTTGATCACTTGGTGAACCTCTACATGAAATACTTATGCATAATAGATATTTGGGGTTATAAATCTAATATTTTGATTATTCCATTCATGTTTTTAGGATCTCAAATAAAGTGGATCAACAATCATTTTAGGTGCATCACCAACGTTAGCCTAGATTTCCCTTTCAATCATCTTTCTCTCCCTTTCCCCCTACAATGAGTAGGTTTTAGTGTAAATGAGCTAACTGATGCATCAAAAGAGCTAGCCTCATTAAAAATCCTATAGGTCTAACCCAAGTTTAGGTAACCCAAAATCTAGGGTCATTCCCATGTTGGACTAGGTTTGGGTAGAGGACCTAAATAATCCATTGATTAGCCAGGGTGCAAACTAGAACCTCTAATAGTTTTGGCATGCCTGATAGCACAAATTTTATTATGCACTAAGTCAAGATTTTTCATCTTCTCTTAGTTCAATTAGGCTTTCTAGGTGTGTGTGTAAACATCAATGGTGACTCCAAGATTTCAACTAATTACAAAAATCTAGGTAAGACTTCAATCAAGTTTCATCCATATTTTATGTTTTTCCTAAGTGTCTATGTCTATATTTGGGGTATAATTCTATCATAATCAAGTTGGTGAGCCATATCATAAACTAAATGAAGCCTAATATCCTTATTATAATCCCTACTAGCAATATAATCATTCATATCATCCCTACCATGATCTCTATTAGCCTTATGATGAGCATTACCAACCCTCTATATAGCCTTACTAGTAGTATGGTGACTCATACCAATCCTATGATAACCTTCCTAATTAGTCATGGTAGTATCATGAAATTCTTAAACATCCCACTCATACCCCAACCCATTCTATATATAGCCTTAAAAAATATCTATTATAACAATAGAAAAACATGATCAACATTAATACATTGAAAGGGTATGGATATGAAATCCCAAAGCATGTCATTAGATGGATTAAGAATTCATTACAACACATAAAGAAGGAGTGGATGTATTTCATTGGGAAAGGTTATCCTAGAAGTAATGGTGACATGCTTGACATAAATGGACACATCTCCAAGATTGAGGAGAAGCTAGGAGCCCATAAAGAACACCAAACACCCCAACTCCTCTCAACCTTCCCCTTCTAGAAAACTATCCAAGGGATAGTCCAAGAGGAAAGACAAGTTTTTGTTCAAAGAGCCAAGCATCATGAGCAGTCAAGGTCCAATTTTAAATCCTCTCTCGCTAGGTAGATTAAAACTATAGACAAATATTTGTACTAGATATTGGTAGCTACAAAGGCAATGCCACCTCAACTGTATATACCTCCTTTCAAGCCTCAAGCCATAATGCACACTATGCAATAAAATAATAAACCCAAGTTTGTATCTTGAAGTCAAGTCATGTAGTTAAGAAGACCCAAATATACATAATCCCCACCCCTCCCTCGTCAAGAATCTATGTCTTTTACCTCTTGAAAATGCATCCAAAGTGGTATACAAAAGGAGGAAGTGGTGATTATGGAAGTCAAACATGAGACTATTCAACCTACACTCCTTTCCCCTCAAAATAATATAGCCTTCCCTTCATGGACAGTCATTCAAGAAGAAAATCAATAGAGAACGGAGGTGAAGGTGATCCAAGCAATATCAACTCCATGAGAAAAAGTAGGTACCAATGGTAAGTTCTTTTGACCTCTCTCATCTTTTTAAATATTTTCAAGGATCTACTATGCCACTCTTTAAGAAATAGCCTCTCTTTTATGAATAAAATCAAGAAGATATAGCTACGGAGATAGAAAATAAGGATGACTTCAGTGATCAAGAAGAGGAAATCATTATTAGAACACTACTTGGCTAGTTTGAGCATGTTTCAGTCCTTCATAATTCTAAAGAAGATGACTTGTAGGAATAAGTACAAGTTGGACATGAGGTTTAACAAGAAGTCTTATATATATATATATATATATATATATATAGACACACACACACACACACACACACACACACACACACACACACACACACACACACACACACACACACACACACACACACACACACACACATATCAAGAGGTTATTTCTCAAGAACCTATTGATCACATATTAGCTATCCAAAATAAAGATTTTTATCAAGATCTTATAGTGGCTGATATGGATCAAGTAAAATCTCATCTTTCTTTAGAAGGTATCCATGAAAACAACTCACACAAAACTATTGTTTAGACAGAGATCATTCCTAAAGAAGAAGACCATTAGTAGTAGATGTATCATGATTTCATGAGTGAGATTGAAGAACTTAAGATGGTAGATTTGAATGATAAGATAGTAGAATAGGTTAAATCTTCATCTGAGGATTCCATTAATGTTTTGTATCTTTAGGAAGGTATTGATACTCTAGGGATGCCAAGATAGAATGAAAAGGTTGGTCTTGATGTGGAATAACTCCATAAGGGAGTGGTACAAATGGAAGTTAGGAATGAGTTTGAGATATATCTTATTGAAAATGATCAAGATACCTTTCAAATTGATCTTATTCAAGTTAATCAAAGTGAGGAAAAAATATAATTTTTAGTTATACATTGAATCTCTACAAGGGTTTGAGGGACTTTGAAAAGATATATTACCCATTGGATAACATGTTCATGATAATTTTGATATAGAGGAACTCATTAAAAGCCATGATGTAGCTATGGTTGTCCATTCAAAACTCCTTGAAAATATTGATGAGTTTACAACTAATAGTAACGAGAATAAGGTCACTCAAGGTGCCAAAAAGACCCAAGGACAATCCTTAGATAAGGTGTCACTTGAAGAGATTGTAGTTGATAAGCATTATGAGAATGATCATGAAGAACAAGACTAATTTGTCTTTGTTGCTGACTAGTTTTTTGTTGATGAATCACTAAAAGAGATGTTAAGAGAGTTGATAGGTAGGAAAAGAGCTTCATCAAGGGTCATGTTTAATAAACATCCTACTTTTCAACTTGTACCATCTCTTAGACTAAGTGAGTTTATGCATTTTCATTTTGACCAAAGTGGATCATGTTTTGTCTTAGTTGGTTAGGTTTATTGTACATAATTAGTTATTTTTTTCCTCCAAGTGTTGTCCTAACACATTTATTTATTTCCTCTTACTTTGCTTAGGTTATTTCCTCTTTTGTTGTATTGTTTCCTTTTAATAAGTGCCTTGGGCACTTTGTTTTTTTTTTTTTTCCTTGTCATTTCAAGAGGAGTTATCTAGAGGATTGGAGGCCAATTTTAACCTTAGATCAAATATGTTGAACTAGAGAGGAGACTCCATGCCCAATGGACTAGTCAAGAAAATGGTCTAGGTTCTCAAGCATAATAAGCATGCTTCCCTATGAGTCACCAAAGATGTTGGCCAAATTTGTCCCACATATAAAAACTTTATATGGTTTGCATAGTAGATCAAATTTTTGATGGAATGAGTGGTCTAAAGATCTCATATTTCTCACAAATCTTTTGAAATACTTTAATCAAGCTTAAAGAGCAATTTGTTGATCTTTGGGAAGGAAGGTTAGAAATAGGTCTAGAATTACAAAGAGAAGGATCCAAGAAATTTTCATGGTGTTTTAGTAATCAAGATCATGGAATGAGTTCATAAAAGGCTTAGGCGATTAATTGGAGCTTTCAAAGATCAAGTAAAAGCTCATAACAAAAGCTTAAGTGAACCAGGTCATCTTACACATCATGCAAAAATGAATATGTTAGTTTTATTGTAAATTTAATAATAATGTGAATGATGCTTAATAAAGCCAAAATATCACATGCACATTATGCATTTCATGCCAAAAATACCATCTACAAATTTGGTATCTCAATGAGATCTCTATCTCAAGATATAAATCTTTAAATTTAAATAAGCATATGGAAACATTCACACAAATGCCAATGACGAGCATATACATGTCAAAATTAAGCCTCAATAATTAATATTTATTGGTTCAAAGTGTGATGGCCTCATATAAATTAGTGATGGTCATATAAATGTCAATGATAAGTACATGAATGTCAAAACTAAGCCATGACAAATAACTATTTGGGTTGAAAAATCCTAAGATGTTCACATAGACATCAAATATTTTCACATGGATGTCAAATATGGGCATGAAAACATCAAATATTAGCCTCATAAATTATACATTTGAGTTCAAATGGTAGTTCTTAACAAGATCAAGGGCTTGCATTCAATCATGCCTCAAAGATCTAAAACATGTGAATAGTTCAATGAGTCAAAAACATCCATAAAGTAAATATAATGGCATGCATTTGATCATACCAAAGTGGATCAATGGTACAAGATGGGTTAAAAGGTCAATAATCTAAGTTGATAATCAATAAAAAATGAAAAAAGGCAAGCCTAGGACACTTTTGATGAATGTCAATGAAGTAGTTTGTAACCTGGGCAAAGCAAATATATAAGAGTTAAGATTGAATACGATCTAGGTGGATCTAAATAAATATTTCAAGCCAAAGGCTGACATTAAAGCTCAGTCAAGCTCCTAGTTTGAGGAATTTAAACCTACAAACCTAGTTTTCTAAGGTTGTAATATCTTTTATGACTATGTTCAACATTCTTTGAAGGAGAGTCATGTATATAATGAGTTCTTGGTTTCTATGATGGATAGAGTTAGAATAAGTATTTTAAGCCTAATAAATATCAAGGTGGCCTACTATCTATTTAAATGATATAGACATGTCCAGGTGGATGTATTAACTATCTAAAATATAATAAAGGAGATTGGTTTTCAATATATAATAGATCCATGTTCATGATTTATAGTAAAAATCATGCTAAGATATAAATATGATAGTAAAATCATCCATAGTTTAGTAGGAACATACAACTACCTATAACATATATAGACATGGCTCTTTTAGATTCAAGATATGAGGAGTTTGTCCTCATAATGAAGTTAAGTGGAAGGTGGCATAGAATTCATAGATCAAATTGGGGGTTTGGAGAAAGAAGTTGGAGCATTCAATGCCATTCAAAACCATGAAGATATTTTCTCCAAAAAGAAGGATAATGACTCATCATGCAAAACAAACCCTTGTCTTCTATTGGATATCTCAACTAATAATAATAACTTGAAGACTATTGGAATGTATAGAGTTTAATTTGTTGATAAAGGATTAGTCTTGATTGGAATTAGGCATGCATATAGGAAACAACCAATGAACTACCACCACATTTATTAATCATTAGTGATTCCTTATCCATTATCCCATGAATTATTCCCATCTCTCTCATTCCCATTCTACTATATATATAGGATTTTAAGCCTTAAATTTTATCCCTCTCTTGGGCATGACTAGACTCTACCAAGATTGATCTTTGTAACCTCTTGAGATGAATAAAAGATTGTTTTAAAATTTCATTGTTATGGTATAGTGTGTAAATGTCATTTTGATCTTCAAATGTGATAGAGATTTCTCCCTTGTCAAGTCTTGATCTCACCTCGTTACTAGTTCATCTTGTTATGTAGGTCATGTTTAGTGTTTAATGTCATTTGATTAAATCCAACATGTGGATAAATTGACTAGTTAGTGCCTTGAATCAAGCATCTCCATCAATTCCCATAGGTTTTGATCTCTTGATGAACCTCTTCATGAAATAATTATGCATATTAGATATTAAGGGTTGTAGATCTAGTATTTCGCTTGTCACATTAATGTTTTAAGGATCTCAAATAGATTGAATCAACAATAATTTTAGCTACATTAACAACATTAGCTTAGATTTCCCTTTCAGACTTATTTATCTCCCTTTTCCCCCAATAATGAGTAAGTTTTAGTGTAAATTAGCTAATTAATGCATCATAAGATCTAGCCTCATTAAAAATCATAGAGGTCTAACCCAATCTTAAGTAACCCACAACTTAGGGTCATTCCCATGTTTGACTAGGTTTGGGTAGAGGACCTGAATAATACTTTACTCAATTAGGGTATAACCTAGAACCTTCAACATTAACCATAGGGTCACCTAAAGTGGTAAGGTTATATTTTGACAACACCCCATCATAAATGCAATGATGTGTAGCTATAACTAGGGATCCCCATCTAAGCTCCTCTACCACAAGATTTATAAAACCAAAAACAAAATATAGATAAAATTGAATGTATGTATATCTCATATCATTAATCTATAATAATCAATGATATAACTAGTGTTATATATCAAAAACTTAAATCAAATTAACACTTCTTTTACTAGTGTTTGTATCACTAGACATGGTCTCACCATCTACTCACCTTCCAAGCATATCCTCTATAGTTTCCTCTAGACCAATGAAAAACTAAGATTCACCACCTTATGCCATTGTGGTCCTCTCCTCAATGGCCTCTCTATCAACCGACTATGTCTTATAACCATTGTAGGATCCCCATATATTAAAGATAACACCTATGTCTCCTCATGTTGATAGTGTTTCCACCTCTGGTGAGATAATTTTTTATGCTTCTAAATGTACCACAGGTTCCTTTAGTGTTTAGATAACACTTATCATTTTAGATTTTATAAAATTCATATCATGAGTTGTAAGTTTTGACAATCTAGTTGCCTATGGTGAAATAGTAGTAGAGTAAGATAATTTTTCCACAATATTTATATAATTTGGTGGTTGAGAGCCACCTTGGCTTGTTCTTTAGGAATCCTTGTTGATACTTAGTGAGATTTAAGCTATAGACTAATATAAGTGGATATTTATAATGTAACTAAAACTAAAGTGATCTTGGTGTAAAAAAAGAGCAAAGAGGAGGGTAGGGTAGAAAATAAATGAGTGATTGCCAATTTTAGTCCCGAACATTATGAGAAAGTATCAATGGTAATTGAACACACATATAAAAAATACATAATGCAACATAGCCTAAAATCAAATCTCACTATATATCAAGATAACTTGAAAGGAATGTATTTAAGAATCACATGTAAGAACTAGGTTTACTTTAGGTATTTACCACTATAATCAAATAATAATTACACATATAAATACATAGCAAAATGAAATGAAGCAGAACCTAAGATATTTCAACTAATCTAGCATAGACACAAATCAAAAACCCTATTTTTAAAGAATGTTATTCAGAATCAAAGACACTATTCAAATTTAATACGTCTACTAACAATTGAGAGAAGCATATATTATCAATTAACATATCAAAGATGGACAATCCTTTTATAATTCCTTGATCTTATTAATAACTTCAATTATTCAAAATTTGCTCAAAAACTCTCTCCTATTGATAATGGTCACACATGCCTTTATAGGAACATTATGAATTATACCAATTAATTACAAAATATAGGTGTATAAATATAGGGACAATTGTCCTTACAAGTCCTAAAATACAAGTGCTTTTCCAAATTATACTGACCTAGAGGCAAATATGCTAACACAATAGCATATACATTTATAATGGGGATATTATATTTTAAACTGATACAAAATTTTACAAAATAGAATATGATTAATTTGAGGGTGGGGCCCCTAGTTGTCACTACTAGAGTATGGTCATGGCTCTCTCTTGTTGTTCATCAATTAAGTCTAGGTCCACAGAAAGCTTCATGATTTGTTGTTCCTATTGATCAGTTAGGTCATCAAATTATTTATCACTTACATCCATGGCTTCTTTTATACTCTTGGATTCATTTATTATCTCACCTAAATTGAGTATCATTCTTAGTATTTTTTTGTTTTCACCACTAGATCTACCTTGGAATTTTCCTCTAATTTCTTAGGTTACCAAAGTAGCCCTATGCTTGAATTATTCGTAACTAATGATCTCAAGGGAATTGGGTTGTGTAGGATCTATAAGCATGGTCTAAAGAAGTTATTTAATTCTTTTAATTACTTCTTTATCTTCTTTTAGGACCCCATCCATGCCATATTTCCATGCACTCAACTCAAAACATTTTTAGTCACAATTCATAGAATTATGCTCAATTGCCCCAAACTCATGGTCTTGAAGTTTGGAATCTTTTTTTTTGCCTAAAAATTGAGGAGTTGAGTTATTTTATCCTCAGAGGCTTGCCACTGGGTGACTAAGCTCTTGGATAGTTCACATTGCCCTTATAATTCACTTTGCATTAATTTAATTAACTCAAGTACCTCAAACATGTCATAAAATGACTTGTCAAGAAGCTTGATTATTATATCTATCACTAATAGAATTACTTATTTTTCCAAATCTTCATTCTCTCTTTCAAAGTTTTAGATCCTCTACTTCATTCCCTAGACTCCAACCTTAGTTTTTTGTGAATGGGATTAAATTAAACATTCCACATCCTCCTCATGAATTATAGCCTCTCAATCTATTGGTCACCCACTAGGGTTCATCCTAAAAATGGTTCCACATTCTAAAAGGTGAACTCTTCTATCCCAACAACAATTGTCCTAGTTGTTATTCTTTCTAACCTAGTTATCTTAGGGTTGAAGTGGATAGTAGTGACTAGTTCTTTAAGTTAGGGAGGTTCTTGAACCTTCACACTTATGCTAGTATATGCTCTTGAAGAATCTATCTTCTTGCCTTTTTTCCCTTCAATGACCACAATTATTCTTTCATCTTAGTCTATCATTATAATCCTTATCCAAGCCTTCATATCATATTGTATTCCTACATTCATGACCCTTATCATGGTCCAAGAATAAGAATGAGAGGGGATATTCTAAAATTTTCCATAGATGAATCAGTCAAGGATGATTAGTTCATGGATTGGAAATTCATCACTAAAGAGATTGACTTCACTAGTGGGATTAGTGAAGGTAAATATGGTATTCTTCCTTAGTCTTACTGGGACCAAGGCCAATTATGTCTGCCTCTTCTCTTAGGGTGCCATGGAGATTAGCTCCTTTCCTATCATTTCCTCTAGAGGGATCTCATCTCCACCTAAGCCATAAGAGTCTACAAGTTCCTTAAGGGCACCCTCAAGTGTCTCTTTTGGTTCCAAGGCTATCATTTCAATGTACTAGATTGGAGAAGGTAGCCTCTATTGAATGGTTAAAGGTAATGGCCCTTCTCTAGGTATTTTTTCTAATCTTATCTCTCTAACCTTCTCATTTCCTTTGCCTTGATCACTCTGAATTTACTCATATTATTTTTTGGGTTTTACCTACTCTATCTAAAGTAGCTCATGGGATATTCTAGATGGCCCAGGTAGTAGATGGTACTACAAAGGGTACATTTTCCATGTTTCCTAAGATGGATTGTTGTCCCTGACCAATATATGCTCAACATTAATATTATGGCCTTGGATCTTGGTCAATACCTCTTCATAGTTCTTATCCCTAATATATATGATGTCATGGATGTCGAATTGATGTTCATATTCTAGTTTTGAGATATTATTATCTCTCGGATGGTCACCAACTACATTCTTTAGATCCCACATCTAGAGTTCATCTAGTTGGAAGCCAAATGAATCCCAATGTGTGGTCATAAATTCTACCTATTTCTAGTCCTTTATTATATTTTTCCCAATATTCAAGGGGAAGGGGTGGAGTATGCCATTCCTTTTCTCTTTTCAAGCCCTATAAATGCCATGGATGAGCTGAGAGGCAATTTCATACTCTATAAGCTTATTTAGAGCATACACTAGTAGTTTATAAGGTTAAGTCATGATTCTTTCTATCCTAATTAATATGCAATAAGGATAATACCATATTTCCCCTATCATTTCAACATATCTCTTAATTAGGGGGTGGAGCTTAGGTATGGGAACACCTATGATGGCCTCCACTATAGCAAGTTAAACATAGACATAAATAAACTGCATGTGATTCCTATAATTGAATATGTATATCTTAGAATAGTAGTGTGAAATGGTTATCCTATCCTATGTGGATCAATTACTCATCCTAGGGAAGGTGGTTAAGGATAGAAGGGTGTCAAGGAGGTATGAAATCATAAATAATTGATTGGAGGATTTTCTCTTGATGGCATTGAATTGCTTACCAAGGAAGATATTGATCAAATCTCTAATTGGAGGGGTAAGTTTTTCCTCCACCAAAAAGTGCACATATGAGACCCAAGAATTATTTATGTAAATGGTTGAGGGGGTACCAACATATTTATTTGACAAAGTCATTATCACCCTAATACCCTCTTTTAACAAGATGATAGGGATTTTTACATCAAGGGTTCTAAATATGTGAGGTCCTTGGTGGAGCCAGGGTCTCAGGATGGATTCTAAGTCATGGTTATTAGTCCATTCCCTCATTTTTGGAAGGTCTATATGAGGAATAAGGATCTTATAATAATTTTTGAAAGAAACAAGGGAAATGTATGCTATCCATTTTGATCTACCTTCCCTAATGATCCACTCACCATCCATCCTACAATCAACAAATATGGAGGAAATGATTTCAATGCAATGCAATACCTCTAGTTTTGTCATGGTGTGATGAATGCTAGCCATTTAGATTGAAAATAGGTCAACATGTCAATCATTTTTTTGGAATTTCTCTACTCATCCCTTGAGATGGGTTGTAATTCTTCTATCATAGAGAAGAGCTCAAACCAATTCCTAATGCCCTAGATATTCAGCACTATGAGATCCAATTCTATATCTTTGAATATCTAACCCTCAGTATCTATCTTCAAATATATCTCAACCCCTTCTTTAAATTACTACCTATTAGTTGCTATGGTATCTATTTCTTGCTAATTATTTAATCCAGATTTATAAACAACCTTTGTGAAATCTCTTTTGTGCTCAAAAACATAATTAAGTTAGCCCTTAATTCAATTGTAGCAAATCTAATCTATTTGGGTCATTTTATGTAGGGTTTAGGGTTTTATATCTTTAATGCAAAAATATATCTAGGCTTTAGGTTATACATGTTTTGGATTTGGTTTGGACCTTTACCTCTATACCTTTATGTTTTTGAGCCCATGAAATCTCTAATTTTGTCCTTTTTTGCTTGTGTGGTGCTTATGTGGTGCTAGTCTTGACCTTTAGTGACATTTTTCATAAATGTCATTTGAACATTAGTGATTGGTATTTAAAAATACCTCCTTCATCTCACATCATGGGATCAAAATCCTAGGTTAGCACGAGCCATTGATTATAATCCAAGCCCTTATATTTTGATTAGGTCTTCCTATTGCAATCTCCATGATCATGACACATGGCATCTTACATGCCTCTTCCATGCTCTAAATATTTTGGTCAGTCATTCATCAACTGAGTATCAGCCATGTTGAGAGCTTATAAAAAAAAAATTCATTGGTGCCTTCACACCATTAGATCAAATGTCATGATAAAGTAATAACCATTGATCTATAAATAATTCTCAGATGTTAAGTCAATTTATTATTAAAGTTCCCACTTAGACTTACGTTCTTTAGGCTAAGGTTTATTCATGTTTATTAAGCATGGGATAAACCTTAGGCTAAATAATTTTAAACCTAATTTACGATTATAAAGCGGGGGTTTCTAGGTATAAATAATTTAGGTTAAATGTATGCATTGTGTTTAAAAAACACAATGAAAACATTAGGCTAAAATATTTATGCCATATGCCATAAACAATGTTAAAAATAGGTTCAACATGAAATGACAATCTAACTTTTACAATAGGTAGGTTTGTGATTTAAGGTCCATTATGAAAAATATAATGTGATCAAAGAATAAATTTAGGCTAGGTATATTTCTTGCATATGTCCTTATTTTATAGATCAAAGCCTTCCATTTTGAGCATATTTTGAGAATTTTATTTAGGTTATGAAGCCATTTCTAAGTTAAAATATGATTTTGGCATGTAATTTTAATGGTAAGTAAGATATTTCATTGGGCTGAAATTGACAGTCTCACAGACATCAAATACACCTTTGTTGGTGTTAATTCATGGTCATGTGGGCATCAATTTTAAACTAGTGAAGTTTTGATTTTGATAGACCTAAAGTTAATGATCATGCAGGTGTCAAGTTAATCCCTTTAGACATTTGGATGATGGTCATGCAAACAGTAATTTTAGGTTCATTAAAATCTTCCATGTCAAATGTGAGGATGCCACTTCATAATTCTATGGGGCTTCCTAGGGTTTTGGTGTTAATTTACCATGTTAGATCAAATGTCATGATAAAGTGATAACCATAGGATATTGATCTAAGAACTTGATATTTATTAGCGATCACGTTAGGCAGGAACCTTTTCCTTTTAAACCTTCAATGTGATGGTGTCGTGTGTCCATATTTTGGGCTTCTTGCATCCTTTTGACTTTTAAATTATGATTCATTCCATTTGATTAGGTCCTATAGATTAAGCATGGATCATTATATTATTAAAGATGCATATTATTTAAGCCAAATTTCAAGTTATCCTTATGTCATTGGATCAAATCCCATGATAAAGTGATGACCGTAGGATCCTACAAAATATGAGGAATTTAATGTTAGGATCATGGAGAAAATAAAAACATAGGCTTAAGGTGTTAAGACTAAGGTCATGATTGTATTAATGAATACATTGGGGCCTTAGTATTAAAGTCTTAGGCTATGTTGGGGAATATAAATGGACCATATAGAATGACATTTAGTTAGGCCATAAGGAACATAAAAAAGGGGGAAGTAATGAAGGTGGTTAGGTTTATTAGTCAATTTATGTTTAAAAAAGCACAACTAAGCCTAGGATATGTGGTTTATACTTAAGTCTATAAATGAATTTTAAAATAGTTCCCACCAATTTGGTTCCCACCTTTATTTAAATTTTAACTGAGGGTTTGCCAAGGTTTTGGAATACATAATTATTGAGGATGCATGCCATGGAACCTGTAACTTAAAATATAAACAAAATTAATTAGAAATGTTAGTATAGGTTAAAGGAGATTAAAACCACATAAGCATATCTCTTAATAGAGTGGATGATCTTCAAATTATATAAAAGACCTTCACACCCTAAAATTTTGATGTTTTATTTTGAGGGTTTGTTGAGGGTCCCAATTCAAACAATGGTATATGTTAGTCCCAACAAATTTCAACTCAAGGGGAAAAAATAGAAATATGTTAGAACCTAAAAAATGTAATCATAAAATCAATTAGGTCATCCACTTTATTTGATCAATATCATCATCTAGACAGGGTCATAGTTGAAACAAACATTGCACTTGTGGTTTTAAGGTCAAATACCAAGACATATCCAAACTATGTGTGTGTTTTGATTCCACTTACTATTTATGATGTGGTTCAAGAAATAACTTCTAG
The DNA here is from genome assembly GCA_037957365.1 of Torreya grandis. Taxonomy (NCBI): domain Eukaryota; kingdom Viridiplantae; phylum Streptophyta; class Pinopsida; order Cupressales; family Taxaceae; genus Torreya; species Torreya grandis. The sequence continues at coordinate 1,567,874 of JARHVA010002813.1, forward strand.
GTTTCCACTTAATACTTTATATATCTAGACCATGTTCTTGCTTGATTATTATCCTATCAACCCAAAGTGAAAATTAAATGATCTTGTGCCAAGTCACAAGCTTGTCTTCAGTAGACATCTTGATTGATTTCATTTGGTTCTTATTTTTTGACTCAAAGACTCCATTCCCTTAGGAATAATGGTTGGATGTAAACTTGGGAGTGATTAAATTATCATAAGCCTATTTGGTCATCTCTATGGATTTGAAGGTAGACCCATTATCACATACTAGAGATATTAGTGTCCCAAACTTGGTACAGATGTTTTCTTCTAAGAAGTTGATCACTTCCTTAGTTTTAAATTATTTGGAAGATATAACTTTATTCCATCTTATAAAATAATATGTGGAAATAAGGACATACTTGTGACCTTTAGATGAGTTTTGGTTGATTATGATAACAAAGTCCAACCCCTAGTGAGAAAAAGGCTTATCAATCATGACTGGTTATAGAGGCATTGTTGCCTTTGGATCCTTAGTGCTAAAGATTTGACATGATTGGCATTATCTTACTTTTTTGTGGGAATATTTGAAAATAGTTGGCCAATAATATCCATCTTTATGAATATTATGGGTCATGTTCTTCCTAGATGGATGTCTACTCCCCATCTTTTAATGAAAGGTACTCATGATTTGGGTAGCTTCTTGAGAGACACTGCTTAAGTAGACACCTTAAAAATTATTCCTATATAACACCCCATTATTGATCAACTAGTGGGATAACTTTAACCTTAAGGCCATCTTTTTCTCCCTATATAGACCTATAGGGTAAGTACAATTGATTAGTGGGTGTATGATTGGATCATACCACTCACTACCTTGAAATTTTTGTTATCCACCTACATAATACTTATCCTAGGGTTAGTATTAGCAATCATCTGACTAAAACCTTGGTACCTTACCAATTTTGTTGTTTTTTTCTCTAGTTCATATTATTACAAGATTGTGATCCATTTACCTCTACATTCTCCATATTCCTTCTAACTTAACATAATTTTGGTGGTAGGGTCAGGTAAGATGGCATGTACCTTATTTGTAAGGATGTAATGCCTAAATTCATTAATTTATTTGAATAATGCATATGTTTGTTTGATAATAAATGATTATTTTATTTCAACATTATTGTAATTAGTGCTCATGAAAGCTATTGGGTATTCACACCCTTCAATTTTTTGAGTTAACACTACAACCATAGTGTGATCAGATGTAAGGGAATAAAGGTAAAATTACCTTGAAATATTAAGGATTATAAGGATTGGAGCTTGACTAATGGCCTTCTTGATATCATTAAACTCCTTTATATAATCTTCATTCCATATGACTTTGGCATCCTTCTTCAGCATGTCGTTTAGTGGTTTGACTATTTCTACAAAACTAGAAATGAACTTTCTTACAAAATTAATTTTACAAAAGAATGACTTTAACTCATTTTTACTATTTAGAGGCTCTATTATATATATGGCCCCCACTATTTTAGGGTATATATAAATCCAATATTTGGTTATAACATGACCTAATAACTTTCCTTAAATTACACAAAAGATACTTTTCTTAGGATTCAAAGGAATGACATACCTTCTGCATCTTTCAAAAACCTGCTATAAATACATATGGTGATCTTCCCTATTTTTAAAAAAAATGTTAGATCATCGATATAAATAATGATGAATTTTCCTAGTAGGCCTTATAATTAATGATCCATATCTCTCTATAAGGTGGTTCCAACATTGATGAGTCCAAAGGGCATTTTATTGTAAGTGAAGGTTCCCCACTTTGCGGTGAAGGTTATCTTCATCCTATCCTCCCTATAAACCAATACTTGGTTGTAACATAAAAATACATCAAGAAATGAAATCATAGATGATACTAAACAAATTTAATTACTTGGTCTAGGGAAGGAAGGGATATTTTTATTTCTCTGATAATTTGTTCAAATTTTTGAAGTCTATACAAAGTCTAATCTCACCATTCTTCTTTTTGACTAGAACAAAACTAGCTACCTAGGTAGAGTGCCTAATTGGGAAGACTATCCTTTCATCTAAAAGTATCTTAACCTATTTAAAGTTAATTGGTTATAATAAAGGGTTTATATTCCTTTGTTTCTACCTAAATGGTTTTAAACTCTCTTTAAGGCATATGGTATGTGTGATGAACCTTGGATCAAAGATCTTTAAATCATCATAGGACCATTCTATAACATCTTTATATCAAGAAAGGAGTTCCTTAGATTTATCTTTCTTAATGTTTATATAGGCTTCCCAAATTTTACTAATTGAGGTTGATCATGAAGGCCTAGGTCAATATCATTATAGTCCTTCCCATTTAACTTGGGAACCATAGAAGTATTAACAAGTTTGTCTTGATCAAAAAGTTTTTCTAAAGAAATCATCCCCTTGAGAAATTTGTTATAATTAAATTGAATGACCTTTCCATAAAATTTATCTTCCCTATATGTATTTATTTGGTAAATATTTTAGGTGATAATTTAGGTGATGGTTCTACCCCAATTGGTGGCAGAACTTCTAGGAGCCATAACTTTTACACCATAGCTCTGTTTGACTCCCCATTTGAACTGTTGGAAAACTAAGAATGAGGGGAACACCATGAGATGGAATAGATATTTTATTAGTGAGTTTTGACGCCCAAAAACCAAATATAAGTGACCCAAATTTTAATTTTAGTAATACAATCTAAAAATAGTAAGTATCTAAAAATAGTAATTCCTTGAAGTTTGTATTGTTGTAAATCATGGAAGTTGAACCACTTAATCTCCCTAGAGATTAGTGACATTCCACATCCTCCTCCTACCTTAAAAATTTTTATAGATGAAGATGTAACCTAAAATCTAAATTAGACAACTCTTCTTAGTGATATGCATATGTTTAAGTTTGCAAATTTGATCAATAAGACATTGTAGTTTAGCATTATTACAATTGTGTTGTTCTTATTTATTGAATTATATTTAAACCAAAGCTTCTGATTTTAGATCATGTATTGTAATTAGCCCCATAAATAATGTGGGCATCAAATGCTCCATAATTGGTTATGAAATCTAATATCTATTGATCATAATTGAAGACTTAAAAGTGATTAATGTTATCAGGCACTAAAGGACAAGGGATCAACTCAATACTAAAATTTGGAGAGTATTGATTGGGCATGATGTTGGTTGTAGCAGATGCCAACTCATCAACAACTTGGTTTTCCTCCATTGGGATGGAGATGATGCTAAAGGAATCAAAAGACTCAATTAAGTCCCAAAATATAATACTATATCTTTTAAAGTATGAAATTTTACATTGGTATTCACTTCTAACTTGGTTAACCACTAGTTTTGAATCCCCATAAACTAGCAGTTCTTTGACCTTATTTTTATGGAAAACTATAAACCTAGGACAAGTGATTCATACTTAGTAAGGTTTTTAGTACATGGGAATGGGATCTTGTAGAAATAATGATACCTTTTATTAGTGGGATTAGTCAAGGAAACACCAACCCCTGATCCAACACTATACTTAGCACCATCAAAATGCAATTTCCATAATACAAGAATAACTTGAGTATTCTTGGGATCACATATATTATCAACCTCTAGGGTGAAGACCCCTAAGTCTGAGTTAATTATGTTGGTTCTCTCATTTATATCATTGTACTTAATTATCATATGTTTCTTTCTTGGTTCTCTTTCAACCCTAATCTAATTGGGGAACCCCTTTCAAGGTAGCCACAGATGTGAGAATTCTATAGACATGTAACCATTCAAATCCTTGGTCTATTCCATACTTAGTAATATTCCATAAATGTTAGGTATTTTAGCCAAGAACATTTAATCATTATCTTACAACCTTAACTCTAGATTTGTCTAATTGGGTGACAACCCTATCATAATTTATAGGTGTTAAACAAAGTTGCTTGTATATAAATATAGGAATAATATTGGTAAATTATCATTAATATAATAATAAATTATGAAAGTTTTTACCAAACATCCTAACAATGAGCAAGAAATGAGGAGACTCAGCTTTGGCCTTATTCATATTCATGATGGCATGATCAATCTTTGGTGGATTGCTATGTTTTTTTGACAAGGATTCCAACAAGAGGTCCCTTTGTTTTGTAATATATTTGAGTCCATGTAATGTGATATTAGCATTTATATTCTTCATGTCCTCAACTATGTTATACCCTATTTTACTAGGAGAACTAATAATTCTAATAGTAGTTTTAGAAGTACTCCATTTTCATGGATCTAGATTGTTTCTTGAATAGGTATCAAGAGGAGTTCCAAAATTACTTGGAGATGTTGAGGTAGTCAAAGGTTACCTCTTATCTCTATTCGTCAAGAGTTAGGTCTTCTTAAAGTACTAATAAAAGGCTTATACTTATCCAAGGATCTCATCAGGCTCATTTTCTTCTTGAAAGGGGAAGTCCAAGGTGTCCAACATGAAGGCCTATTTAGATGGATTAGATCTAGAGGGACTTTAGATCTAGAGGGACTTGTACCACTTTATTTGTTAGGGATCACTTCAAATGTATCCAAATCCTCTTGGAAAGCTCAAAGGCTTTCCAAAATTCTATAAAATCAATTTACCCATGATTGACTATGTAATTTACCCTAAAATAGTAAGGCAATGCAATATCAATAAGATTAATGCCCATATTCTTATTACTAGAAGATGGTTAATTATCCTTGTTATTATGAAAACTATCATTCTAAAATCTATTTATTGGCCTATTAAACCTTTGAAATAAGAAATTACTACTAGAGTGTTCTCTGGTATTGCCTACTTGTTTTTGCAATTGAAGGAAATCAATGCATAATTTTTGAACCATTTTAAAGATAAACTCATTATCTCTTTTTGGAGTTTCAAAATTATGTACATGATTATTGTTACCACTTGTAGCTAGTAATAAGGATAATTTATCACTTACATAAATCCATTATTAGGATGACTCAAGAATATTAGATGTTGATTTGGGGCCACATGACTTAAGGGAAACTAATTTAAGTTTGGAAGTTGGTTTAAGGTCAAGAGATTTTGGTTATTTTTAGGGAACAAGTTCAACACATGCATATGTGTGTTCACATTTAGAACTTAATAAGACATTTTCCCCTAGGGATGCATTTGATCATTAATGGTCACTAATTTAGAGTATGCCTAGGCTAATGATGATATTTTTGGGATGGATCTTTTCAAGAATATAGAAGTCATATGATCAACTACATCTTTATAGATCTCTAAAGCTAGAACATTGTTAGGCTTATAAGGCTCTATGGTTTTACTATACATATTTTGAAACCTATCATTAAATGACTTGATAGGGTCATTGGTGTCCCTTATAATAGTGGTGAATTTATGGTAATTAACATAAAGAATGAAAATGTTACCAAATTGATCAATGAACACATTATTGAAATCATTCCAACCTATAATGTAATTATCAATCAAGTTAAAAAACACTCATAAGCTAAATATTTAAAAGTGAAAGGAAATAGCCTACACACTACATCCTCATGTATTACATAAGTAGCCTTAAGGCAACTTTAAATTATTTTATATGTTTTTCACTGGTTACTATTTTAGTTGGATTAGATGTAGGTATATATTTCTCAAGGTTCCTTGGGAGATCATGAACTATCCCTAGTACACTAATTAAAGAATCCCCCAACCATGCCATACCTAGATGAAGGTTAAAGGCATAGGTACCTTGAAGAGGTGAAATCAGAAGAGACTTGGATATCTTACATCTACATTTATCATGCTTGGCTCTTGTATGTACCTTCAACTCAAGTAAAGTTTCTCTGGTTAATGAGTGAGATCCTATTTTGATCTTGGGTAATTCCATCTTAAAATTTGAATATCTTGCCTAAAATAGGATGTTTCAAGTTATCTTTTATAAAGAACAAGATTTATACATGCACATTAACTTTATTTTTGTAAAGGTGGTATGAGAATTTTCAAAGGATGTTGATCTTTGATTGAATTAGCTCGAAGGTATGCCCAATTATGTAAATATGGTCTATCTGTGCAAGTCTAATACTAAATGAACTTAGATCTATGAAATATATGCCCACCTTTTATCAAAATGAACCATTCTAAACTTAGATACTATGTATTTCCAAATTTAAAGCTAAATTTACCAAAAACAAGCACCAATTCTCAAATAACTTCAAATAAAATACAAAGGGGTGCCTAAAAAAACAAAGTTCAATGATCTTCATACTTTTAAGGAACAAATTTACTCAAAAAAATGAATATATATTGATATTTTAGGTGAAACAAGATTAAGATCAATAAGGATTCGAAGAATTTGGCCCTCCTTTTAGTGCCAAAAATAGCTCTCATGTTGACGCTTCTAAATGTACCACAGGTTCCCTTAGTGTTTAGAGAACATTTCTCATTTTAGAATTTAGAAAATTTAGAGCATGAGTTGCAAGTTTTGACAATCTAGTTTCTTGTGGTGAAATAACAATAGAGTAAAATAATTTTTCTACAATATTTATATAATGGGAGCCACCTTGGCCCATTCTTTGTGAATCCTTGTTGATACTTAGTGAGTTATGTCCCAAATTTAAGCTATAGACTAATCTAAGTGGATACTTAAAATGTAACTAAAACTAAAGTGATATTTGTGTAAAAATAGAGAAAAAAGGAGGGCAAGGTAGAAAAGAAATGAGTGATTGCCAATTTTAATCCTGAACATTATGAGAAAATATCAATGACAAATAAATATGCATTTAAAAAATATATAATAAAACATATCCTAAGCTCAAATTTCACTATATTTTAGACACACTTTAAAGGAAAGTGTTTAACAATCACAAGTGAGCCAAGTCTACTTTAGGGATTTACCATTATAATCAAATAATAATTGCACATCTAAATACATAACAAAATGAAATGAAGTAAAACCTAAGATATTTCAATTAATATATCATAGGCACAAATCAGAAAGCCTATGATTAAATAATGCTATTTAGAATCAAAGACATTATTAAAATTCAAGACCTCTACTAATAATTAAGAGAAGCTATATTAACAATTACACATCAAAAATGGACATTCCTTATAGAATTCCTTGATCTTATTAATTGCTTCAAGTATACAATATTTGATAATAAAAAATATCTTATTTACGATGGTCATACATGATTTTATAAGAACATTAGGTAGTATACCAGTTAGTTACAAAATACAGGTGTACAAAAATAGGGACAACTATCCTTACAAGTCCTAAAATACATGTGCTTCTCCAAATTGTACTGACCTAGAGGCAAATATGCTAACAAATTAGCATATGCCTTTATAATGGAGATATTATATTTCAAAATGTTACAAACTTTTACAAAATAGAATATGCTTAATTTGAGGATGGGAGCCCTAGCTATCACTACTAGAGTATGCCCATGGCTCTCTCCTAATGGTCATTAATTTAGTCTAGGTCCATAGTAGGCTTCATGATTTTTTCTTCCTCTTGATCTACCAGGTCATTAATTATTTTTCATTTATATCCATGGCCTCTTTGATACTCTTAGATTCATTTATTATTTCCCCTACATTGATTATCATGCCTAAGATTTTATTATTTCCACATATGGATTTGGCGTAGCCTTTTTCTCTAATATCCTAGGTTACCAAAGTAGCCCTATGTTTGAATTCTTCATCACTAATGATACCAAGGGCATTGGGTTGTGTAGGCTCTATAAGCATGGTCCCAAGAAGTTGTTCAATTCTTTTAATTAGTTCTTTGTATTATTTTAGGACCTTGTCCATGCCATTATGACATGCACTCAAACTCTAAACCTTTTCAACCATAATTCCTAAAATTGTGCTCAAATACCCCAGAATGATGGTCTTGATGTTTGGGATCTACTTCTTTGCCTAAATATTAAGGATTTGAGCTATTTTATCATTAGAGGCCTACCACTAGGTAACTAAGCTCTTGGATAGTTCACATTGTCCTTTTAATGCACTTTGCCTCAATTTCATTGACTAAAGTACCTCAAGTGTGTCATAAAATGACTTGTCAAGTAACTTGATTATTGTATCCAACACTTATATAATTGTTTATTTTTCCAAATCTTATTTTTCTCTTTCAAAGTTCTAGATCCTTTAATTCATTCCATATAATCTAACCTTAGCTTGTACTGAATGGACTTCAATTAGACTTTCCACATCCTCCTCATAAATTGTAGCCTCTCCAAGCTACTAGCCACCCACTAGGGTTAGTCCTAAAAATGGTTCCATCTTCTAAAAGGTGAACTCTTCTATCCCAACCACAATTGTATTAGTTTTTATTCTTTCTAACCTAGATCTCTCAAGGTTGAAGTGGATAATAGTGACTAGTTATTTGAATTTGGGAGGTTATTTAACCCCCATAATTGAGCTAGTAAATGTTCCTAGAGTATTTATCTTCTTACCTTCTATCCCTTTAACAACCACAATTATTATTTATTATCGGTCTTTCACTATGTCCCTTATTTAAGGCTTCATATCATCTTGTATTCCTACATTAGTGACCCTTGTCATGGCCCAAGAATGAGAAAGAGGGGATCTTCTACAATTTTCCATAGATGAACTAGTCAGGGTTGACTGGTCCTTAGATTGTAAAATCATCACTAAAGAGATTGACTTCACTATTGGGATGAGATAAGGTCAATCTGGGCTTCTTCCTTGGTCTTACTAAGACCAAGGCCAATTCTTCTTTTCTCTTCTCTTAGGGTGCCATGGGGATTAGTTCCTTTCCTATTGTTTCCTCTAAAGGGTCCTCCTCTCCACTTGAGCCATAAGACTCTACAAGTTATTTGAGGGCACCCTCAAGTGTCTCTTTTAGTTCCAAGGATATCATGTCAATATATTAGATTGGAGAATGTGGCCTCTATTCCATGGTTTAAGGTAATGTCCCTTCTCAATGTCTTTCTTCTAATATTATCTCTCTAGCCTTCTCCTTTCCTTTGCCTTGATCACTCTAAATTTTATCATATTATTGTTTAGGTTGTGGCTACTCTATCTGAGGTAGCTCATGGGTTTTTCTAGATGGCCTAGGTAGTATATGGTACTACAAAGGGTATATTTTACATGTTTACCTAGATGGATTGTTTTCCTTGATCAATCTATGCTTGATATTAATGTTATGGGATTGGATCCTATCCAATACCTCTTCATAGTTATTATCCCTAATATATATGGTGTCATGAAAACAAATTTGATGTGTATATTCTAGATTTGAGAGCTTCTTGTCTCTCATATGGTCACAAACCACATTCTTTGGATCCCACATCTGTAGTTCATCTAGTTGGAATCCAAATGAATCCATGTGTGTGGTCATAACCTCTACTTATTTCAAGTCCTTTATTATGGTTTTCCCAATATTTAAGGGGAAGGGGTGAAGTAGGCCCTTCCTTTTCTCTTTGTAAGTCCTATCAATGCCATGGATGATTTGGGAAGAAATTTCCTACTCTACATGCTTATTTGGAACATACACTAGTAGTTTATAAGGTTGATTCATAATTCCTCCTATTCTAATGACTATACAATCAAGATAATACCATAAATCCCATATCATTTCAACATATCTTTTGATGAGGGGGTTGGGCCTAGGCATGGGAACACCTTTGATGGCCTCCATTATAGTAGGTTAAATGTAGTCACAAATAAACTACATGTGATTCCTATAAATTAAGATGTGCATCTTTGAATATTAGTGTGAAATGGTTGCCCTACCCTCTATAGACAAATTCTTAATCATAGGGAAGGTGGTTGAGGCTAGAATGGCCTCAAGGAGGTATGACACCATAAAGAATTATTTGGACATTTTTTTTCTTGATGGTAATGAATTGCTTAGCAAGGAAGATATTGATAAAATACCCAATTGGAGGGGTAAGTTTTCCCTCCACTAGGAAGTGCACATATGAGACCCAAACCTTATTTACGTAAGTGGTCAAGGGGACACCAAAATATCTATTAAACAAAGTAATTATCACCCTAATACCCTCTCTAAACTAGATGATAGGGATTTTTCCATCAAGGATTATAAAGATGTGAGGTCCTTGATGGAGCCAGAGTCTCAAGATAGAGTCCAAGTCATGGTTATTGGTCCATTCCCTCATTTTGGGAAGGTCTATATGGGGAAGAGGGAGCTTATAATACTTTTTGAAAGCAACAGGGGAAATGTATACTACCCCTTTTTATCTACCTTCCCTAATGATCTACTTAGCATCTATCTTATAATCAACAAATATGGGGCCAAGGACATCAATGTAGTGCAATACCTCTAGTTTTGTTATGGCATGATGAAGGTTAACCATTTGGATTACAACTAGGTCAGCGTATCATTTGTTTATGGTGGCATTTTTTTCTCCTCCCTTGAGATGGTTTGGAATTCTTCTATCATAAAGAAGATCTCAAACCAATTCCTAATGCCCTTGATATTTAGTGTTATGAGGTCCAATTTTGTATCCTTGAATATCCAACCCCTATTGTCTATCATCAAATAGATCTCAACTTCTTCCTTCAATTGATGCCTGCTAGCTATCATGGTCTCTATTTCTTACTAATTATTCACTATAGATTTGTAGATGAACTTTGTGAAAGCTCTCTCATGCTTAGAAACATAATTAAGTTATATTTTAATTAAATTGTATCAAATTGAATATGTTTGAGTCACTTTATGTAGGGTTTAGGGTTTTCAAGCTTTAATGGTAAAAGATATCCAGGCTTTAGCTTACACATGTTCTAAATTTGGTTTGGACCTTTGCCTTTATACCTTTGTGTTTTCAAGCCCATGAGATCTATAATTTTATCCTTTTATACTTATGTGGTGCTTATGTGGCACTAGTCTTGACCTTTCATGGCATTTTTCATAAATGTCATTTGAACACTAGTCATTGGTATTTAAAAATCCCTCCTTAATCTTGCACCATAGGATCAAAATCCTAAGTTAGCATGAGTCATAGATTATAATCTAAGTCCTTTGACCCTGATTGGGTCTCCTTGTTTCAAACGCCATGATCATGACACTTGGTGTCTTACATGCCTCTTCTATGCTCTAATTCTTTTAGTCAATTATTTGTCGATCAAGTATCAACCACATGGTGAGATTATGAGCATTTGAAAAGTTATTGGTACCTTTTTTCCATTAGATCAAATACTAAGTCAATAACCATTAATCTACAAATAATGCCTAAACATTAAGTCAATTTATTATTAAAATCCCCACTTAGACTTACATTCCTTAGGCTAAGGTTTGTTCATGTTTATTAAGAAAATGATAAACCTTAGGCTAAGGAATTTTAAACCTGAGTTGAAATTATAAAGGGGGAGTTTCAAGGTATAAATACTTTAGGTTTAATATATGCATTGTGTTTAAATAACACAATAAAAACATTAGCCTAAAATATTTATGCCATGTGCCATGAACCATGTTCAAAATAGGTTCAACATGAAATGACAATCTAACTTTTACATAGGGTAAGTTTGTGATTCAAGGTCTGTTATTCAAAATGAAATGTGAATCTTAAAGCATAGACTTAGGATATGTATATTTATCTCATATGTCCTTGTTTCATAGATTAAAGCTTTCCATTTTTAGCATTTTCTTTAGATTATGAAGTTATTTCCATGTTAAAATATGATTTTGGCATGTAATTTGAATGCTAAGTAGAATTTTTCATTGGGTTAAAATTGACGATCTCATGAACATCAAATACACCTTCACAGGTTTTATTTGATGATCGTGTGAAAATCAAGTTTAAACCAATGAAGTTTTAATTTTTTTGGACCTAAATTTGATGGTCATGAAAGTGTCAAGTTCATCCTTTTGGACATTTGGATAATAGTCATGTGAATGTTAATTTTAGGTTCATTAAAATCTTCCATGCTAAATTTGATTATGCCACATAGTAATCCCATGGGACTTCCTAGGGTCTAGGTGTTAATTTTCCCCATTGGATAAAATGTCATGATAAAGTGATAGCCATAGGATCTTGATTTAGGAACTTTATATTGATTGGTATTCATGTCATGTGGGCCCATTTTCCTTTTAAACCTCAAATGTGATGGTGTCATGTGTCCATATTTTGAACTTCTTTCATCCTTTTGAATTTTCAATTATGTTTTGCTCTATCACATTAGGTCTTGGTAATTAAACGTAGATCATTAGATTACCAAAGATGCATATTATTTAATCCAAAGTTTGGGTTATCCTTACATCATTGGATTAAATCCTATGATAAAGAGATGATAATAAGTTCCTAAAAAATGAAGGGAAGTTAATGTTAGGATCATGGAGACAATAAAAACTTAGGCTTAAGGCATTAAGACTAATATCATGATTGAATTAATGAATATGTCAGGACCTTAGTATTAAATTCTCAGGCTAAGTTGGGGAATATAAAAGGACCCTACATAATGACATTTACTCAGGCCATAAGGAACTTAGAAAAGGGGAAGTAACAAAGGGGGTCAAGTTTTTTAGTCAAGTTGTGTTTTAAAAAAACATGACTAAACCTAGGATATGTGCTTTATACTTAAGTCTATAAAAAAATTTAAAATAGTTCCCACCAATTTGGTTCCTACCTTTATTAAAATTTGAACCAAGGGTTTACCAAGGTTTTGAAAACCAAAATTATTGGGGATGAACGCCATGGAACTTTCAACATAGAGGCCAAATGAACTTCATTAGTAACATTTGTCTAGGTTAAAGTAGATTAAAACCACATAATCCTATCTCTTAATAGAGTGGATGATATTCAAATTCTATAAAATACCCTCACACCCTAAAATTTTGATGTTTTATTCTAAAAAATTGGGTATGTTGGTCCCAATACTCATAATGGGAACTACCACCTTCATTTTGGTCCTTGTTATGATCCTTCATCCCATAAATCCACATCCATCATTTCATATCCTTTAAGCCTCGTTACCTCTTTCTATCATGCCTGACCAATACATGTTCTAGATCATTGAGACTTGATCAATACTATCTCAATAGGTACCCCTCTAACTCCTCTCTCTCTTAGCTCTCTAGTATGTCTTGACCAATAAGTAGGAACTACTAGAGGAGCCAATAGATGAGGAAGTACCAAATATCTAGGTAGATGATCTAATGGATGAAGCTCTATGCATGAAGTATAGTGTCTTGTGATCCTCACACATGTCAAACCTATAGTAATGGTATCCCAACTCAACCATGTGACAATTATGTGAGTGTATGATTACCATATTGTCTACCCTCTTATGATAGTATACAAAGTTAGAACATGGGGAATGAACCAATCTACATGGTCCTACCTCCTTAAAATAACCCAAGGTAGCCTATCATCAATCACATGGGGAAACCTAGCTAGTGGATACATAAGGAATCTCTCATATATCCATGCACTCAATATAATAACAGGTCCCATCATCTTCTCTCATTGGGACAAAATATACATCTTATGCATGAAATAGATATAAATGACAAAACTAAGATCATATAACCCTCCTTAATCTAACATAAAATAACACAAGGCTATCATATATAGTGGTACCTTACCATCCAGCTTATGGCATAACACTAGATCTATCACAAGCCCTATCACAACCTTTTAGATATTTAAAATGGATATGAGATAAAAATTGAACAAACTCACATGTAACTTAGGATAGATTTTAACTAAGCATTTATCCTACTAAACTAAGTCTTGTCTCTCATCCTATGACTCTAGTGTATCATAAATCACTAGCATCCCATCTATAGTAATTATAAATAATGCATGGACTTCCTCCAAGGTGATCGCCACCTCTATGGTATCCCCCTCCACCTCCCATAAAAAATTGTTGGCCAATCATTCCCATGATCCTAAAAACATGACAAAATGATAAACACTTAATAGGATCCATCTCATCTCCATAGTCCCTACAAATCCTAAAGCAACTGGTCAATCCATGTCCACATTCAACAACCACTCTAATAGATTTGGTAGTCAGGATGCATCCACTAGGCACCAAAATTTTTAATGTCTCTATAAAATATAAAAAAATAGAGGATGTAATAAATCTTGATGTCATAATAATTAAAATACAATCTTATATATTCTCAAAATATTACAAATTAACTACTTCATCTGCTTGCTTGATTTAATTTTGTAATTTTTATACATAATCAACCTATTTGATACCGAATCATCCCTATCATAGTCTTTCCATAGTACATCACCCCAATAGTATGAAATTGATCTTTATCTTTAAGATGGTATCAACCCATTTGATACTAAATTGGCCCTTTTTAAGCATTATCATATTATATCAACCCTCTAGTATGTAGTCATCCTCATTTAGAAAATTATATCAATCACATAGCCATGAGGGTAATATGTCAGCCATCTTCCTATTTTTAACTATATCAACCCAATGCTATGTAGACAACCATCTTCAAGTATACTATATCATCACACTTCTACACATTTATCCCCCTATTTTTATTTCACCTTACAAATTGAGATGATAGATCCAACTTTGTTCTTAGTCTATGATGAATTTTTGACCATTTACCATAAATGCTTTAGGCATTTATTTGTCTGACCTTTTCCTATCGAGTACCCCATCCTAACCCTAGTCTACCTAAAAATTTATTAGGGTTAATTTTGGTGTCTATATTTTGCTTACCATCCAATTTTTTTATATTTAGATTAATTTCAATTAAAAAGTATCCAAAATTTGAAATTCATGCTTTCTTACCAGCATTGAACCTACTATGACCATTATGCATCATCCACATCATAGATGTTATCTCATCACTATGGTCACTCTCTAGGCTCAAACTGGGTCTCTCAAATAAATATTTTCTCAAAATAGTAAAATAACAAATGAATTGATTTTCACCCTATTTATATTCACTATTTAAAATTATTTACCTATCAATTATTTATCTTTGTTTATAGTAGATTTTTTTTGAACCACAAGATTGTCTAGAATCATGACATTGTAGAGAATATTTTCACATATTACATGTATATTTTTGAAAAAAAAATCGATTTTTTACTATTTTTGCTAATTTCTACTGGTTCACCTAATGTTCTCTATATTGGACACCTTCACATTCATTTTACTTAATTTATTATTTACAACACTAAGGTAAGTAAATGTTTGTATTTTTCAATTATATCCTTTCATTTATCTTATTCTCTTCTTACTACAATTCATTTAGCTTCAACATTGTTTGTTGCTATGATATTTCCCAAAGTACCATCCCATGTTACACATATGTGACACATGATGACATTCAAGTGAGGAATATGTATAAACATAATATTTTCAAAATTTATCAATTATTGGTGTTTTTTGTCTTATAAGAACCTATTTAGTCTCAATATTTATGAGTGCATGCCTTAAAGGGTGCACTAGGAAAGGGGTAGGTATACCATTGGTTCTTCAAAAGATTTTTGTCTCCTATACCACCATTTACTATCTACACAACAATATCCTATATACTTCCCCAAGCTTTGCCTCTTTTATTACACACTTCTCCAAGTAATTAACTACCTTATTCAGCCCTTACCTAAGCCTAACACCCTTTTAGACATTTATTGAACAATTTCAGCCTAAGCCGACCTTGTATTCTAAATAATAATTTCACATTAAGGGTTTAGCTTAGCCTTAAATGACCTATACTAGGACCTAAATATCCTTTATTAATTAACAAAACAAGGTCAAATTGGTTTAACCCTATCTATTTAAGTTTAGGAAAGGTTTAAGGTTATATTTATCTATATGTACACATCCAATTACTCCATTTAAATAGGAAGATAAAAATAATAATATTATATTAAAAATCTAATTATTCACCATTCTACTTGAGGATCATTGTTTAGGATTCAAATACTTATTTTGGAGATAAGAATCTTGTCTTATGGAGAACTATTTTGGGGATACATAGAGAATTTGAGTAGCTTAGGGATGACTTATCTTTGATATCCTTACATACCACAAAAAAATTCTTGTGACACACTCTAGCCAAGGGAGGGATTTAGGTTTGGTGGATTTGTATTCAAAGGTAAGTATTCCTATTTTTGTTCATCCTTTGATAAAGAAGATATATTTTCATTTGTACTTCTCTCCCATGTATTAGGATTTCCAATACATTGAATTGAGTATAGTTATTCTATGCATGTTTACTTTTTATGTTTATTACCTCCATGTTATGCCACAAACTTTGGTGAACACTAGATTATATTTTACTTTCCTTTGAATGTGCTTAGTGAGTATGAAAAGATATGAATTATCTATATTTATGACATGGTGTTACTTGACTAGAGGATTAGGAACCCTTTATATTGATGTTGTTGTGATGAAGGACCCATTAAGTAGGTCTAGTGGATCCATATTTTTCATGACTCTAAATGTTTACTTGTATTAATTAATGGAAGTATAAGTAGGGTTTATCTTCTCTGATATAGGATTTATTAATATATCAGCTACATTTTCATTTATATAAAATTATCATATATTATCTACCTAACACACATTTTGTAGATATTTTTATTTTAAAGATATTTCTTACACATGTACAAATCCCCTCAAAAGAGGGGAAATTCCAAGGGGTTTGTGATAGATATCAAGCTATCTAAATACGTTTAATGTACAATTTTCAGCACACAAATTGATAACACAAAAATATAGTGGGAAATAGTGACATGTAGATCAGTTAGTTACACAAAAATAAGATAATTTAGACATTAGCACTAAATTAGGACACTAGCCCCACATGGTGCTACTATCCAATATATGGTGCTATTTTCTAGTATCCTCAGTTTAACAAAAAATTAGATTGGCCAAAAATGTAGAATAGGTATAGTCTAGGTTTGCACAGGTTTAGTTATATATTATTATTTCTATCTTATCTTAGCTTATATTCATACCAATTTTATCATATTGGGGGCATCATGCATGTTATGATCATTCCTATTTTTATTTTAGATATTTAGATATATATTATTACAACTCAATCCATAATCCATATAATTAGATATCAAATTTAGGGTCATGTGTGTGATGTAATGTTTACATATGCTCACTTATACACCAATTTATTACATGTAATGAGAATCTCTATGTCATTCTCTAAAATGTACACATAACACATCATGTTCTAAGTTATACACCATAATCATGCCTTACTACATCTATAATGGTTATCATTTCTGAGTATCCCAAAGATGCCTAGTACACCTGAGTGGTCATAGAGTTAACATCTCAAGTTACACATTTACAATTGCATCACATAATTTTAGCTTTAGATGCATCTACTACACATGGGTAGGTAATTATAGAGTTATTGTCTGCTCGAGTTATTGATCCATCTACATGAGAGGATTGGAAACACCATTATTCCAATCCAAGATATTCATAGCTCTAATCCACCAAATAGGGGTGGGAAATGGTGAAGTAAAAAATGGATTGAGTTCTTGAGCCACCCACACATGGGGATTGATCAATCCATTAACTCAGTCAAATATAATCATTGATTGATCACTATCTACATGCACACAAATAGGTTATCACCATATTTATGCATTGGTTCACATACCACTGAGGTGTATTTATTCCTTTCCTCTCTCTTATCTCTTTACTTTTTTTTTTAGTATTCATATATATTAAGTAAGGACTAGTTTATGAATGTTTCATTTACATGATAGTTAATGTAGTATGTTTCACATACTTATATCAACTTTCATGGTATTCACCTCTTAGGTAAGTCTAGGTAAAAATATTTTTCCTTTAGCCTATTCATTTCACTTTGGTTCATTTTAATAATAAAAGGTCAAAAAATGTAATCACCAAAAAATGACAAGTGCTAATAATGCTAATTTAGATCACCCATCCCTAGATTAGCATTATACCTATACTAGGGCCTATTTTCAAACTTATCATGCATTCATGAGAGATATAGGGTTTTTTAATCATCCCTAAAGTACTCCTAAACCCTCATATTACATCCTAGCCCTTAGTGCCTTAGGTTTTTCCACCTAGAAACTAGACCATAATAGGGGTAGCAAATATAACAACCCCACTACGTTTACCAAAATAGAGTAATTTTTTAAATTTAATTACACATATTATTATTAAAAATTTCACCATGATAAGTCTAATTAAGTAATATATAACTAAATACACTATTTTACATAACCACACAAGTTTTATAGCTAATCCATTTGGCTAAAGATATCTATGAAAAGATATAACTATTATCACCCTAGAGTGCACCCTGTTTGAAGATGTGCAAGCACAACTTCTCTCCAACTAATGTAATTAGATCCTCTTAGAGTGTGGGTGACTCTGAAGTGATAATAACCTCTAGATACAGTTGGTTCCCTCAATATATATGACTAAAACTAATCTACTTTGATTTTTGGGATGAAAAGGGAGAAGGAAACTAAAATGGGAAATCTTATTTAATGGGGTGATGCACCTGAATGATTGGTATTGTATAAAATATTTATAACATTGAATAAGACATACATATGAATCTAAAATAAAACTCTATATTCAAAATTAAACATCAGTGTTTCAAAAGATGGCCTACAAGAAGTTTACAAAGCAAATTTTTGATCCTAGCTTTTCCAATGACCTGTAAAGGATGATATTTTCACAATAGGTGTGGAAAGGACCTAACAAAAATGGAAAGTAGGTGCCACTTTTATGCTGGTACGTAGTCAAATTACACTATAATTTTATTCAAAATCATAAGCAAAAGATCCTTATTTGATAAAAATGGTGTTGATTATAATTTCTTCTTTGCCTTTAGGAATAATAAAAATATGGCTTGGAAAAGCCAATATATATGTATAAAACAAGGTTCAAGCCAAAGTGGAAATAAAATGAGATAAATATTAGTCTTGTTTGGTTAATTCAAGATCAAATCCCCTTCCAATAGTAAAACAAATCTCCAAAAAAATCAAACTCCACAAAACATGCAAAAATCTCAATCTTTGCATAGAAAAGAGGTGGTGGACCCATGTTGAAAAGTCAAAAGTCCTTTCCATGAAATTTTATGCTATAATTTGATGTATTAACTAAATCTTGAAGTGATTTAAAGTGTTTGAAAGCCTTGATTAACATGACCACAAAGGAGAGATGCATGATGATTGCCAAAAATGAACTAAAGCTTTGCTTGGTCAACTACAACTAACTCCACCTTACATGAAAATGGAGTTTTAAGGATAAATATATGCATGAATAATACATGGAACAATAGATATGTAGAATGGAAACTCATTTGTAACTCTTTGATATCTAATTCCAATGCTAAAAATCAAAATTTGATAATTTGACCAATTAGGCCTAAAGGCTAATTTGTGCACCTGGACACCATTAAACCTAAAAAAAAGACAATAAACTTGAAAAAACAATGAATTATACTTGGAAAAAAATTCCTCATTACAAGATATTTGATTTTGATGAGAAAACTCTCACCATTTAGTCAATAGAGTTGACTAGGCCTATTTTGCTCCATTTTTTTGCACATTGGCCATTTTGATCAAGCTATTAGGAGATATTATAAGATTAATTATGATAAAATTAATATTTTATGATGAATAAAAATTCTTAGGATTTGATCTCCATTGATTATATTCCATTAAAGTACTTTGTACTTCATTTTACATGTATTATTCCCAAGAAACATTATTTTTTCCCTCATTCATATAGTTCCATGCATAAAATTGACATTTATAAAATAATCTCTATGTTTAATTGATTTTTTAAAAGTTTTTATGTTGATCTATCATGATTTTTTGGCAATAAAAACCACTTTTTGCAAAACTAGTTTTTTGAGGGTTTAAGAGGGTTTTAAAGCTGAATCTTCAAACTAATGATTGATGAGGTAAATATCTCAAAATACAAAAATATTTCAATTTATGTTTATAAAAATTAACCCCCTGACATACCTAAACACATTGGGTTCCCATGAAAAAGATATGAAAAGTTACCATGTGGAGGAAATTTGCATGGAGGGTTTAGCTTACATTCTAGGCTGCCTATGCTCTTAACAATTGTTCATAAATCACAACCCCTAAACTAATCTCAAATTTTCATCAATTATAAATAAATATGGTTCCTCAAAAAATTATAATATATTTTTTCCAAAATCCTCACAGAGTGAAGTAGACAAACATTTTAATAGGAGGCTTGGAAGGGTGTCTAGAACTATAAAAAGTGAAAAACTTCACCAAAATGAAAATAAATCTCCTCCTCAATCACAAGATTGAATAATTATGGTACCTATTCCATGCTATCAAAACACTCTAAAAGTCCATTTTTCTTGAAAATTCAATAAACCCCTTTTTGGCCTATATTCCTATTTGCTTGCAAAAGCTAGTATGAGCATGGTTTGCATAAAATTTGGATTTGTGAAAATATTAAAAGGTCTGATTATGATGTAAAAATATCATCCCATTATTTTTAAACTTTTACCTACACTTGGAGACATCTATAGCACTCTAGAACACTACCTACTCCAATGGTGATTTCCAAAATACATGCTAATGATTATGACAAAATATCAAGTATTTCCACTCATCCAATGGGATTTAAAAAATTTAAGAAGTTTTTAAAACTCATTATGACCTTGTGTACAAAATTTTAGGTAAAAAATCCACTTTTAGCTCCTCAAAACCTTAATTTTCTCTCAAAATTAACCTTTGTGCATGGAATGTCTGCATCTTTGATTGATTTTTGCATATTTAAAAGTTTTTTTATGGTGTTTTTAGGTCCTAAAGGTAAAAAAAATCATTACTTGGCATAAAATTATCTTTAATAAGCTTGAAAACAACCTCTACCCCTAGTTCAAGCATGTCAAGACCTCTAGCAATGCATTTCAGCTTCTCAAGTGACTATGATATGTTGTGATAGGTGGATGCTGATGTATTTTTTTATCATATTTAGTGTCAATTTCATCTTCAATAGGTGATTTAAGACTATTTATTCTAGTTGATAATCTCAATTAATCTCTTTGTACCCATTTGACTCCCTTATGCAAGGTTCTAGTCCTCTTTTATGCATAATTTTGTATATGTCTGATGTACCTAACTATGTAGGTGGTCCATTGAGATTGACCTCATGATACCTTGATGATATTATCATAATTTTTTTCCTCAAATATCTCCTTGATATGAAACAACCCTTTAGCTACTGCTTACCTTGTTCTTGCTTCATGCTTGTGATGTGACTGCTTGTCCTTATAGCTATAGGTTTTTATAAGCCTTTAAGGCTATAATAGAGCATTAAAGGGTGAACTTATATGATTTTTTGATAAATAATTTTAACTCATCCTAGTTCACCTTATACTAGTGCATACTCCTATACCCTTCATCATGAGAGAGACCTTTATATCATAATGTTCCTATTAACTCTTGTCATCTTTTAGAATGTATGGTTATAGGCACCTATTAGGGTACTGCAGGTCCATTTACTTAGGTTTTATATGAAAATATAAGCATAAAACCTTTCATTAATCCTTAATGTATATTTATTTTCTTTTATAAATAATAACTTCACCTACACTTTATCCTTTCATCATGAAAAAAGCTTCTTTTCTTATGACATACTTGACTATCATACTTTGGAGATTATACGAACTGAGGACTGAGGGCATGATTTTAGAAGATCATGGCTGAGATTAAGTGTTTTGAGAT
This sequence comes from Torreya grandis, assembly GCA_037957365.1. Taxonomy (NCBI): domain Eukaryota; kingdom Viridiplantae; phylum Streptophyta; class Pinopsida; order Cupressales; family Taxaceae; genus Torreya; species Torreya grandis. The sequence continues at coordinate 1,589,584 of JARHVA010002813.1, forward strand.
TCAATATAGTACTTTATAACCCTCAATTCATCCTTTAGGAGACTATGAAACCCTTTAACACTTAGATCATTTCTCCACATATTGCCTACCAATTTGGAAGTATGGTTGTAGGATGATATGAGATATAGGTCACTTAACCTCTCCCTATAATTTTATTTTGTGATTACAAGCCCCTCAAGGTGGCATCTCCCTTTGAAACTCTTATAAAAATAACAATAGCAAATCCACTTATTTCCAATCAAGACTAGCTTCCTTCAAAGGCCATCTTATTACTATTTAGGCTTCCTTAAAAGGTATAGGCCTATAGGTATACTATAGAGGTCATTAGCCCTATTCAAGAATTTAAATGTTATGTAACATAGATAACTCTTGAATGATGATTTCCATTGCTTTCTTGAGTCACTTTAGACCACCATGTCATTATCACTTATGAACAAACCACTCTAATAACCCTTCCTTTAATTGTACTTTAGATACTTACAAGGTTTTGTACGGATAAATGTTTAAGGTCTTGATAATGATTGGATAGCTTGAAAAAACACAAAGTGTCAATGGTGAGAAAATTCCCTCATTAAATTTAAAATATCTCTAAAACTCAACCATCTCTTTTAAAAGTCTTAAACCGTAGAAACATCCCTTATATTTATGACCTTGTTATTGGTTGTAGCCTACCTTGAGTTGACTGCAAGCTATCTTTTGACTCTTGGTAGTGGGCTCAACACTCTTATTGATTTCATGAAGTGACTTTGAACCATGAAACCAACTTATTTCATTATGCTAAAAATACTACTTGTAAGACATTAGGCATATAACTATGTTGGAACATTTATTATCCTTTATAATCATAGGTGCATGATTATGATATTGTATAGATTGATAAATCAGTCCTTATGTATTTGTATTCCTTGAATCAAAACCAAAGTTATCATTTAGTGTCTTTATGCAAATATGATCACCCTATAGCATCAAAACCCTATTTGGAATAGTCAAATCCCCTCTTGCAATATACAAGCCTATAAGATGATTTCATAGTCACTATAGGGTATCATTTACTACCTTTAGGTGAATTAGTGTCTTTTAGCCCTTCTTTCATGCATCAAGAAGTCTCCCTTTTGAGTTATATTGATACCACACATCACACTATCCATTCATGCATATAGGTATTCAAAACTTTGTACATTTTTGAAAGTATATAAGAAAAACCTAACTATTATAGCCCTCAAAATAGAACTATAGGGTCTTTTTAAGTATTTATAGGTCCATTTATCCTAAGCCTCTTATTGATTATGACATTAATAGGGTCATATTGATGCAAGGACCTCTTCATTATTGTGATTAATAAAGGTCATTTCATTGTAGATAAACCCCCATTGTTAGTTTGGCTTGATGTATATTATCAGCTCATAATATGGATTGAGAACAATAAAGTGTTTTTAAATTCCATTTTATATGAATATGACCCCTTCTCTACTTCTCATATGCTTGATAAGACTACTTGTATAGTTTACTAAAACCATGAATGCAATCATCCTAAGATTGATTCCCCTGAGACTTATATGATTTCATTCGATTTCCTTGGTTATATGTATATGTTGTAGCTCCATTTGACTATATATTCCCTTGATTTGGCTTACAAATTAGTCCCTCTATGTTTTCTACAAATTAATCCCTCTATGTTTAATTTTGATTGTTCAACTAACCCTTTTCTCTTAGATGATGATCCATAGGATGGAGATGAGGCTTGAGGGTGATTGAAGTGGAAATATGATGAATAAAACATGATGGAAGGTGTAATGAAGAGGTTAAACACAGTGATATGGCTATGTATGATAGTCAGATGGGGTGGATGGGATGGTATATATATGAAGGAACATGCAGGAGTATGTTAGAACCAATATAAAGAGTTGTATGAAACCATACTCACCTAAACAACATACAAAAACAATTTAGAGGCCATTAGAGGGTCGCAAGGAGATGAGTTTGAAACATGATTTTTCATAAAACACCTTAAAATTTGCAAAACTTCCTTAATTTATTCTAAATAGGCCCTTTGGAGACACCTTGAGAGCATGGAGTTATGATTTATTGGCCATGAAATAAGAATAACATCTTAGAATATGATGGAAATCATGGAAAAAATGATGGAAAACTTGAAAACACAATATTTCCTAAAAATTTGATGTTTCCTTCCTCTTTCATGACTATATAATTCACCTTTAAAGCCCATACTACACTGCAAATTGATTGGTTGAGTTTGTGAAAATTTTTTGACCATGAATTGGATAAATAATAGATTCAAAAGGCCATGTAAAGGTATAAAAGTCCTCAATATTCTGAAAACAACTGATTTTATTTGAAACTCTACCCGAGTGAGGAGAAAATGGAGAAAATAGGTTGACTTCCTCATTGCAAGGTAGAAAAATTTAACCTATCTTCAACTAAATGGTATATGATCTTGGAGAGTCAAATTGAGAGTCCACATAGACCATAAATAATACCTCTAATTCTAATTTATTCACCCAAAATTTGAGAGTTTTACCCTTCCTCAATAGTCTATATCACTCCCAAACCTGCAAGTGGGTTTCCTTGTGCCAACAAGCAAAGTAACAAAATAAGGATAGTTAAAGGCTTTTATATACATGAATAATCATGTAATTGTTAATAAATGTTATAGATTTCTTTAATTTGGTCTCCCCTACCCATTATGTATGGAACTATGTGAATTCATACCATTGCTTGAAAATGAAGGGATAAGAGCCATATCTTGCCTTTTAAAGCCAAATAAAGCTATTCACCACTTAAAATAGATATTTTTAGAAGGATTATGTGTTATATAATAAAAAATTAGACTTTTTAACCTTTTCCATGTTTCAAACTTGCAAATTTGGCATGTGTGGGGTGAAAAAGGGCCCTTTTTTGGCTTATAAGACATATCGAATGACCTTTTTATGACCTGAAACTTTAAACATAGGATATTTTCATGATTTTGAACATGATAAAAGATAAATTTAACAATTTAATAACCTTTTACAATCCATTTTTGTTTCTTTTTTACCAAAATTAGCATTTTTAGGCTATCATCCCTTGATTTGACTAGCTATGATGGGTTAGTGACAATTTTTTTGAAAGTTTCAATTGATAGGGGTAGTAATTTGGCCTTTATAGGTCAAATTAATAACAACAAAAATTCATGAATAATGATAAATAACTAATAAATACTATATTTAATTTAGTAAAATAATAATACAATTTTGGCCATAATTGATATAACATTATAGCCACTACTTTGGAATTACTATAAATAAATACTAGAATTTCATTAATAAATAATATTTCAAATGATAATACATGATACAAATCTCCATCATTAGTATCCATGACTCAAGAGTCTCCACGACTCAAGTATCAATCTGTAATCTCAAGTGTAGCATCTAGTGTAATTCTCTTATGGGTAGGGAGAGCATCGTTTGAGTGATTTTTCACGCCAACCATATACCATAGATCCCTTGAACTATATCCCAACAATAAAATAGCCCTCTCTTCATGTATGTGTAGATAATGATGGTTTTGGAATCCAAAGTGACAAACTATAACCTATTTACTATAAGATATCTAATACATGATGTGTACCAAAAATAAATCCATTCTAACATGATATAACATAAACATGAAACCTATATCAACACATGAAATGACAATGTTTAAATATAAAAATAACTTTGGCCAATGTTTTCAAATAGTTAATGATCTCTAGGATCAGTCAATTTTATGCACACCACTCAATAAAATTACACCTCATTTTGCATTAATGACACTAATTAAGATAATGGAATCTATCCACTACATATTTAATGTCATACATGTAATATTTGGGTAAAATATATAATAATATAAAAACTAATTGATTCAATACGAATATTACATATTAGTAGATACAAATATTCTAAGTACAAAAATATAAAATACATATATTTAGTCCATCAAATGTAATGTAATGAATCTAATATCATCTAGTTTTTTACAAAATAATAAACCAAATCATAAGCATTCATTAATATAAACATACCATCCAAGTAAAAATTATATCTAAAATACAATTTATCCAATTACAAAAGTTAACCTATAACATTATTTCATCCATGAAATAAAAATGAATCACAACTTATTTATTTGTTTATATTTCACATATATAACAAACAATTCAATAAGATGAGTATTTAAATAATTAAATACATTATTTTACTATTGTATCCACATTAAATACATAATAAATCACCCATAATACCCTAATACATAATAATTATTACCAACATACAAGATGTGTGTATATATAAAAGCTAAATATGGTATATTATATATATATATATATAGTAATTTTTAAACTGTCACATACATTTCTATATAGTTACATTTTATAAAATGTATACATTATACTCTAAGTAGACATCCACTTTCTATGATCTTAAAATAATTCATATACTCTCGATATACATCCAAACTATAATAAAAATTATCCTAATACCTTAAATATACCAATTAATTCCAAATTCACATGTTTGACAAAAGAAAGTAAAATATATATGTGATTTTCAATCTAAACACAATGAAACAATTATTTACCAATTATATTATTTATTAATACAAACATAAATCTATTCACTGTACTTTTCAAATTAATATGATATAAAATGATCAAATAATATATGCTCAATCGTTTATGTGCAAACATTGAGAATTATGTGATAATAAACTTAGTCGTTGACTACTTACATACACCTCAAAAAATATACTATTAAATTTAATTACCCAAACCTTTTATAATTAGTGAGAGGATCTTATTCATAATCTTAAAGACCAAAATAAATATATAAAATACACAAATAGACCAAAATACTAAAACTAAGCTCTTATAATACACATACAAAAGTAGATATTCATTTCATTAATAAACTCAACCTTAATACTTACACGGTCCATATATAATAGGTTTAATTTATAATTATATAACTCAACCAAATCAATACACTATTTACTCAAATATTATCTAATGTTGGCATCCTTACTAAGTTCAAGGTTTTATATGTTTATGACTTAACCATAAATAAATCCCAATTCTATCTATGTATAATTATGCATGCTATAGGATTTCAAAATAGATATAATTCTATATATCCATACCCATAGTTTTTAAATCTATTTAATATGAATGCAAATATAATTCATTAGAAAACCATAACCTTTAAATAAATTTATACATACACCATAATTCATTTATAAAACCAATGTACATAGTTTCATTCTAAAATCCCCAACCTTAGGTTATATATATTTAAATATACAAATATATGTATGTATGTATCACTGGCCATTAATGTGTGTGTGTGTGTGTGTATTTTAATACACATTCAATTTGTTATAAAAACATCTAACGTCTTTACCCAAATTCTTAGTTAGAATTATACACAATAAAACGCTGCATACACATAACATAATTCATTATACATTTTGTGCCTTAATGTATATTTCCCCTAACTAGTTCTATATCAACACAAAGCTTACAAAATACCTATACAATATATACATAGAGTTTAAAAATTTACAACAAATATCACCTTAGATTTTTTAGTGATCTCACTATAAATATGGAATAATTCAAATAGATCTAACCACTCCATTTTGGGTTATACTAGGTTGGATGTAGTGTTTTGTGGATGGTCGAGCCACCCATAAGGCACTACATATAACCCTTTTTCATAATTTCAAAAACAATGAAACCCAATACACCCTTTATCAATTCCATACCAAAAATCCATCAAACATAACACATAAAATTAAAGTACATCACTAACATGTAAATGATGATTATAATGCCAAGAAAACCAAATTTTGCCTTCACTTAGCTCAAATACCCTTTGTTCTCCTTTTGTCTACTATGCCCATGTATGTCATCCTCCCAATAATCCTTCTATTCTCTTTTATTCTTCTCCATGCCCTTACTTTCCACCAATTTCTTCCCTTTACTTGATAGATAAAAAGATGAGAACAATGCATGGTGAGAATAACTCAACTAAGCTAAAGTCTACAACCATTTTTCATGTAGCCAAAATTCTAAACTCCCATAATAGTTTGATAAAAAGGATTGTTAACATGAGTCAATGAGAGATTAAAAAACCTAATCACCTTGAAACTTATCAAAAACCATTTAAATAATCATTAAATAATCCTTCAAAATATGCATGCATTTTAACTTTATCAAAACTAACATTGGATCCCCATATCCCATGAGAATAGACTAAACAAGAAGTCCACATACATTATAATTCCATGCAATGTCTAAAAATGACATGTTTTGATAACATAATGACCATATGACAAGGTAATATATATTTGACTTTAAAATACCATGGATAATGTTACCAAGTCATCCATAAATCAAACACATTGCATTTGACCTTTGAACTAGAATTTAACTTCTTTGGTTAAACAAATAACCGTAGATTTTAGCAAATATTCAACAAACACAATGATGTGTAAATAATTATTAAATAATGATATTATCTAAAATACTTTGCATAACATTATGTTTATTGCATGAGCACTACACATAAGTCAATAACATTGATTTCATTTTATCATGCCAACTCAATCATCCATTAATTCCTAAAATGAACTTATAACTCATTAATATCTTATTATAGGTTATGCAGCCATTATAATGATAATAGTAACTTTATAACATAAATATTCACTTAAATAAAATGATGAAGCTAAGTAATAAAATACATCTTATTACTATAATAAAGAATCTAAACAAGGTATTGTTTATATAAACACTTAGCTATGTACAATACAACCATATGGTTATTATCAAAACAATGGTAAGTCACACTAAAACATGAAAATGTTCATCCAATCAACCCAATAATAATATTAATAGTTAATAATGTAATAACAACTTGATTATTGAAATCATGCAAACAAACAACACAATCATAGAATAATAAAAGATCACATCAGACATATATAATAGCAAATAAAAACATACCACAACTATCTAACTCAAATAATAATAACAAAACATTATACTCTACTATGGTGTGTGCATGAGTTTCTAGTTTTTCTCTCTATCATCCCCCAACTCCCCCATCTACACCATCCTCTCTAGTGATTCTCTCTCTCTGTCATAATCTTAGGTATGGATTTGTCCTACATCCACCTCACAACAATGAAGGTAGTTAGCCTAAAACATAATAATATCCATAAAATACTATTACATAACTAACAAAAGTACATTTATCTCATAGCAGATCAATCATGTAAATTAAGAAACATATATTTATCCCATAATCAACATATGACATAAATCTTAATTAAATAATAGTTAATTGACAAACAACCATAATAATCCATGAATCAAATAGGTTATTCATCTTAGAGAGAAATTGAGACATGAAATCCTTCCCCCTAAAGGTGGTCATTATCCCGATGACATTTATTCAAACACAGGTTCTAAATTTTAAAACAATTTTCAATAGAAAATAATATAATATGTAGAAACAAGTGAAGTAAAAAAATGTGGAAATAACCTTTAAAACTCCTCATAGTCCTCCTAAGTGGCACTATCTTTCGAATATTGGTCCCAACTAGACTTTTCACTGTGACAATTCTCTATTATGGAAACTAAGTTTATGAGTGTCAATTATTTTGATTAGCTCTACCATGCCTAACCTAGGATCAAGAACCTACAAGTAATTTCAATCCAATATATGTGAAGGATCAATAACATACTTTTTAAGATAAAGCACATGTAAGACATGTTGGGACCAATATATCTCCATTTTTGAAAATTGGGACCCTAGACAAACCCTGAAGTTTAAACATGAAAATTTACCAAGATAAGATCATTTATACAATTTGAAGATCATCCACTTTGTCAAAATTAGGATTAATTCATTTTTTTCTAGCTTTAATTTGGACTAATATTGCTAATAAATGGTCTTTATTGCTCTAGTTGTAGGTTCCATGGCATTTGTCCCTAAGAATTTCATGTTTAAAAACCCCTAGCCAAAGACCTTAGTTTAAATTTGAATGTTGGTGGAAACCAAACCAGTGGAAATATTTTGAAAGTTCATTTTGGACCAAAGCATAAAATTCATGTTCTAAGTTTAATCATGTTTATTAACATAACTAAAACCTAGTCTAAAGTCCTTGGTCCCATTTATTACTTTTCCCTTTAAATGTTCCTTGTATACCTAACATTTATTCTACAGGGTCCCTTTAATGTTTCCTAACATAGCCTAAGATTTTAGCCCTAAGACCTTGACTTATTTCTTAAATACTAATGGGACCTTAGTCTTAACATCATAGCATAAGTCTCAATTTACTGAGTCCACTTTTATGTTAACTCAGCCCCTTTTTTATACCTTAGCCTAAGGTTTTAATCTTAAGGCCCTGATGTATTTTTTAATACAAGTGAGACCTTAGTCTTAACACATTAAGCCTAAGTCTTTTGTCTCTATGGTCCTAACTTAACTTCCTGACATCTTGTAGGATCCAATGACCCATGCTTTCTCACTAATTTTTGATCCAATGGAGTGAAGAAAGCCGAAACTTTGGATTAAATAGTGTGCATTTTAAATGATCAAATAGTTTGCACGTCCCACATATATTTGATTGGATGGCATGAGGAAAACTAGTATAATATCACATATATCCCATTAGACCAATCACATTCAAGCTCTTAGATTGTGATCAATGCTTCTCACTTGCTCATGAAGACTTGATCAGATGGTGTGGGGCATAGTTAAAAAGTCAAAAGACTACAAAAGGCCTAAATGATCAACATATGGCACCCTTTTATTCAATGATTAAAATAAAATGGTTCCCACCTAACAAAGTGACCAATCATAACCAAACTCCTGAATCATGATCCTATGGTTGATGCTCATCACCAATTAAGATCCAACAAGATAAATTATGTCCAAGATCCTAGGAATCCCTATGGATGTGCCAAGTGACATTCTCACATTAGGTCATAATAATTTGATGAGCTTAAAATTGATGTTTGTGTGACTATCATTTGATGTCCAGAAGGATGTATTTGACATCCATGTGGCTATCAACTTTAATCCCATCAGATTTAAAAACTTCATTAGCCTAAAATTGACATTAGTGCAACTATCATTTGACATATATGAGGATGTATTTGATGTCCATAATACTATCAAATTTAAGCTAATGAATTATTATGCTCAGGGTCAAAATACACTCCAAAATCTTGCTGGAAGGTTAAAAAGTGGCTTTACAAGGTAAGGCAACTACTCAAAAAATACCCAAACATGAGAATTCTTCATATTACAAAATGTGTAAATGGTCTTATAATCTAAGTATGCAAAATAAACATAGTCTAAATCTATACTTTAAGGTCCCTATGACATTTTATTCAAATGTCATGAACCTTGAATTACAGACTTATATTAAGTCTTATTTTGAAAAGAGAGTCCTTATAGCATAAAATCTAGACCAAATGCATCTAGCTAAAGGTTTTAATCTGTTTTTTCAATAAAATAAAATCCTATGTGTTATTAGACCATTGTGTCATGTTGATCCTTTTTAGCATATTTTTATAAGCCTTGGCATAAATATTATAGACCAATGTTTGTATTGTGTTTATTAAATAAGGCATAAATATTAACATGGAATATTTAGGCCATGTCCCCCTTACATATAAATATAGAAACTTATGCATAAACCACTTATCCTAAGGTTTATTTCATGCTTCATAAGTGAAACAAACCTTATCCTAAGGGACTTAATCCTAAGTCATGGTCTTAATAATGACCCAACTTAATGTTTGAGAATCTTTGTAGATCAAAAACATGTGCTTTGTTGCTAGGTTTTGATCCAATAATGCGAGGCCACCTAAATACTTTTCAATAAGGCTTCGAGAGCCTATGAACTTGATGCATGGAAAAATCACATTCAAGGTAGCACTAACAGGATGATCGAATGGTTTTTTCTTTGTCAGTAAATTTTGATCCCATGATTCAAAAGCACTCATGAATTTTCAAAGGCATATGAGATCATTAAATGACTAATGCTCATTTAGAAAAGGAATGACATGGGATTTGAAGCATGAGAAGGCACTAAAAAAATTTCAAGTGTCACTACCATAGGGTTTGCAATAAAAGGAGCCAATCATAGGCAAGGGCCCAGATTATAATTAATGGCTTGTGGTAAACTTGGATTTTAATCCAATGGATCCAAATGAAATAGGAATTTTTAAATGCCAATGAATAGTGCTTAAAATGAATTTATGAAAAATGCCATAAAAGGCCCAGACTAATATCATATAGGCACCATGCAAGCAAAAAAGGATAAAATACAAGATCTTGTGGGTTCAAAAATGGAATGGTATAAAATCAAAGGTATAAATCAAATCCATGGCACATATAAGCCAAATCCTATATATATTATTGCCATTAAAGCTCCAAAATGCTAACCCCTACATAAAAGAGACCAAAATGGACTCAATTGGTTATAATCTGATCTAAGGAGAACCTAATTATGTTTATGAGTATGAGAGAGCTCTAACAAAGATAATTTATAATCTAGTATGAGAAATTTTCAAGAAGAGAGATAATCGAAGATCATAAACAACAATTAAAGGAAGAGACTAAGCTTTACTTGTCAATAAATAATGAAGGCTAGATCTTCAAACACACAAAATTAGACCTTGTAACCTTAAATTTCTTAGGGATTAGGAACTAGTCCAAACTCTTCTTCGTGATCAAGGAATTGAAACCCATCACAAAAGAGGAGAAAATAATTGTCATAGTAAGCTAGAGGCATAATAACTTGGTCATTGTTTAGATAGCTAGCCTCCACTATGCTACAACAAAACTTGAGGTATTGCACTATATAGACATCCTTGCTCCCATCTTTGTCAACTATAGAATTGATAATGAATGGATCATCAAGGAAGGAAACTCCAAGGAAGTAAAATTTTAGAATTATTATATGCTTCCCATTCTCATGTAGAACTATCCAAAATCAAGGAGTGGACAAGAAACCATGACTTGGACTCTATTCTTAGACCTTAGCTACACCAAGGCCCTCATACCTTTAGGTAATTTGAAGGAAAAATCCTAGTAGTCCAATTTAGGGAGGGAATTAGGGCTATAATGACCCTATTGAACCAAACCTTTAGAGACCCATAAACCACTTATGGGAACAAAATTTGTGTCTCATATGTACATTTCATTATGAAATAGAAGCTCACCCCTCCAATTAGAGATTTAATTAGTGTCTTCCTCACCAAACAATTCACTTCCATAAAAAGGAAGACCTCCAAGTATTTTTACATGATGTCATATCTACTAGACACCCTTCTTGCCTCAATAAACTTCCTTGGTATTAGGAATTGGTCCTTAGATGGAAAAACCACCATTTCACATCACTATTCTAAATTACATATCCTTAAGTACATGAACCACATGTAATTCGTTTACAACTATGTTTATCCTTCCATAGTTGTGGCCATCATAGGTGTTTTTATGCCTAAGATCTACCCTCTCATCAAGAATAACATGGAGATGATAGGTGATATATGGTACTACCCTAATTGCATAGTTGTCAAGATTGAGGGCATCATGTCCAAGCCTTACATGTTACCAGTATATGTTCCTAGTAAGCTAGCTAAACAATAAATTGCTTCCTTGTTCTTGCATGGCATTGATGGCACTTGTTAAAAAAATGACTTCTCAATCCCTTCCCTTTGATCATTAGAAGGACCATACTTTAGGATTGGAAACAAGTTACAACTATGGACAAACACCAAGATTTATTTGGTTTTAAACTTGATGAACTTAAGATATGGGATCTTATGGGTATAATGGCCAACCACTTGAAGGATAAAAATATCCCAAATCCTAAATATGTACATCAACTCAATGTCCATGATACCATATATATTAAGGATCAGAATTATGAGGAAGTATTGGCCAGGATCTAATGCCATAACATCAAGTTGGAACATAGGCTAAATAAGGATGATAAACCCTTAAAATAGACCTAAAAAATTCATCTTTTATAGTATTACTTATTACCTAGTCCATCTAAGATGGCCTAAGAACAACCCCAAGTAGAATAACCATTTTCACAACCTCAAGAACAAATTATGAAAAAACAAGATGAACAAGGCAAAGGTAAGGAAAATGTAGGAGAAGTGAGATTTGAAGAGAGACCTGAGGAGGGCCCCTCACCTTCAACACTACCCTAAAGGCCAACTTCCATAATTCAATACATAAACATGATTGTCTTGGAACCAAAAGAGACACTTGAGGGTGCCCTCAAGGAGCTTGTAGAGGCCTATGAATTAGACAAGAAAGAAGAGCTTGAGGAAGATAAAAGAAAAGAGCTTGTTTATATGGCATCCCAAGAAAAGATGAAGTCAGAGTTGGCATTGGTCCCCATTAGACCAAGGAAGAGACCAAGATTGAATTTCACTCACCCCATTAGTGAAATCAATCTCTTTAGTGATGAGTTCCCAATCCATGGACCAGTCATTCCTGACTAGTTCATATATGGGAAGCTATAAAATATCCCCTCTTTTTCCCAATCATGGGCCATGACAAGGGTTACTGATGTTGATATACAAGATGACATAAATCCATGGATTAGAGCCATGGTAAAAGAGCGAGAAGAAAAACTAATTGTGGTCACCCAAGGATCAAAAAGTAAAAGGATGGATGCCCTAGAGGCATCAAGTAGCTCAGGTGTGGAGGTCCTAGAACCTCCCAAGTTCAAAAATCTAGTCACTATCATAAAATTCAACCATGAAATAGCTAAATTGGAAAGGATTATAACAAAGATAGATGTGGTTGGAATAAAGGAATTCACCTTTCAAAAGGTGGATCCCTTTATGGGATTAACCCTAGTGGGGGCCCAATAGCTTGGAGAAGTTGTAATTCATGAAGAGCATGTGGAAATCTTGATTGAGGCCCAATCATCATATGCCAAAGCTAGATTCCAAGAGATGAAGTAAAATATCTTAAATTTAGAAAGAGAAAAAGAGAAATTATAAACATAGGCAATTTTATCAATGTCTGAGGTAATGAGAAAAATGCCTGATGAGTCATTTTATGATATGTTTGAGGCACTCAAAATAATGAAACTAAGGTAGAGTGCATTAGAGGGGCATTGTGCATTATCCAAGGGCCTGGTCACCCAATGGTTAGCCTCAGAGGACAAAATTTCCCAACTTCTCAACATTTGAGAAAAGAAACAGATCCTAGGATTCAAAACCATTAGTTTGGGACACTTGAGCATAATTATAGGAATTGTGATTGAGAAGGTTGAATGTTTGAGTGCTTGGCACAATGATGTGGAAAGACTCCTATAAGATGACAAGGAGTTAATTACCAAAATTGAGCAACTTCTTGGGAATTATATGTTTGTTGATCATGCATATCCCACTATCCTTAGAATCATAAGTGATGAAGAATTTAAACATAGAACTACTTTGGTAACTTAATAAATTAAAGGAAAAAGCCAAGGCAAATTTGGGGTTGATAACAACAAAATCCTAGACATGATATTCAATGTAGGGGAAAGGATAAACAAAGATAGGAACATTAAAGAAGCCATGACCATGAATGATAGGGATCTAGATGACTTGGTAGATCAAGAGGATGAGTGCATCATGAAGCATGATGTGGATTTAGAGCTTGTAGATGAGCAACATGATAAATCCATGATCATCCTCTAGTAATGACAATCAAAGGCTCCACCAACAAATTAAGCAATATTCTATTTTACAAAATTTATGGTCTTTTTAAATAGAATATTCCATTGTAAAGGCATATGCTATTTTATTAGCATATTTACCTCTAGTTCAATATGATTGTAAAAAGCACATGTATTTTAGAACTTATAAAGACATCTTTCTTTATCTTTGTACACCTATATTTTGTAACTGACTGGTATACTTCCTGATCTTTCTATAGAGGCATGTATTACCATTTGTAAAGGGAGAGGTTTTTGAAAAAAATTTGTACACTTGAAGAAATTAATATAATCAAGGAATTTTACAATGATTATCCAAAATTTGATATGTCAATACTAATATAGCTTTTCTCTCAATTGGTAGTAGAGGTCTTAAATTTGAATGGTGTCATTGAATTTTGAGTTATATTTTCTAATCATAGGGTTCCTAATCTATGCATATGTTAGATTAGTTGGAAGATATTAGGTTTTGATTCATTTAATTTTCTTTTCTATTCAAATGTGTAAATGTTATTTTATTATAGTAATAAATCCTTAAAGTAAACTTGGTTCTTACTTGTGACTCTTTACATTGTCCTTTGAAGTTTGCCTAATATATAGTGGGATTTGAGCTTAGGATATGTTGAATTATATATTAATTGAATACATACTCAATTACAATTAATTATTTGTCATAATTTTTGAGACTAAAATTTATAATCATTCATATCTTTTATACCTTACCCTTCTCTTTGTTGTCTTTTTAATTAGATCACTTTAGTTTTAGCTTCATTGTAAATACCCATTTAGATTAGTCTGTAGCTTAAATATGTATATAATTTACAAGTATTAATATAGACTCAATGTAATTCATAAGGAATGGACCAAGGTGGATCCCAACCACCAAATCATATAAATATTTTGGAATAGTTTATCTTACTCTGTTACTATTTCACCATAGGAAACTAGATTGCCAAAACCTACAACTCATGTTCTGAATTTTCTAAATTCTAAAATGAGAAGTGTTATTTAAACACTAAGATAGATTTTGGTTCATTTAGAATAATCAAAAAGATATTATGAAAAATAGATAGAGTTAGTGGAAATTTATTTATATATGATACAAACTTGACCAATTCCAAAACATTGAAAGGTCCCACATATCTCAATGAAAGTTTTATTGACTTTCTAAATTTAATCAAGCTTTTCTAAGGCTTAACTTGTAGAAACACTTTATCATCAATAGAATACTACCTTGTTGTTCTCATCAAATCAACATAAATTTTATATCTATGATTGGCCTCAGCCAACTTCTATCTGACTATCCTAACTTGATCTTCCATTTCTAAAAGCATCTCAAGTCCAAAGACTACCCTATCTTCTAAGCTATCTCAACTAATTGGTGTTATACACCTCCTTATATATAATTCCTCAAATATAAACATCCTTAATGTTTATTGATATGAGTTATTTTAATCAAACTCAACCAATGGAAGGTACTCCTCCCACTTGTGTTTCTAATCCATGTAATATATATGAAGGAGATAATTTTAAATCTAGTTAACTCACTCTATCTATCCATCAGTTTCTAGTTGATAAGTCATGTTCAAATTTAACTTCTCTCCTAGAGATATATTTAGAGTCAACCAAAATCTATAATTCATCCTTAGACCTTGATCAAAAGTGATCTTTTCTATAAATCCATGTAATCGATACAACTCTTTCATGAATTTATTCTCAAGCATAGGTGAATCATCTGTCAAGTTGCCTAGTATGAATTGAGCTACCTTAGTTATTTTTTCAATTATAGCCAAGATAATATAATGTTAGTTCTATGATAATGATAATCCTTGGTTGAATTCCATGTTAATCACCTGCCAATTCCCTTCTAGTAAATCATGGGGATATAACAATCCAATCAGATACACGTGTTCAAATTTCACACACTAGCATGCCAAATAATGAGACACAAAATCCACTACATCTATTTTTATTCATTTTTATAATTAGAGTGGTATTAAATTAGACACGAACTTGGTTACACATGGATATCCTAAATATGGGGCATTATGTAGTCCCTTTAGCACTATGCTCCTCATATTATCTCTATTAGGAACATACATCCTACCATTTTACCTCAAAAGACCATCATTATCTATTTTAATCCATTCTACCTATGATTCTTATCCTTTACAAGCAATGTTTTCTTGACCTAATCATATAATTCATCTCTTCACAATAATTTAACTACCTAATATTGAAAATTACTCCTAATAGGATTTATAACTATTATGTACCTCATATGGCTTAGAGAATTAACTACTTTATTCTCCTTGCATTTTATGTAATTAATATAAAAATTGTAATTAGATAAAAAATCTAACAATCATCTCTAATGAGCATTCATGTTTATTTGGGTGAAGATGTACTTGAGTCCCAAGTTATCAGTCTTGAGCTAAAATAGTTTCCCTAATAGATATTTCCTCCAAAATTTCAAGGCATGTGCAATTATTTCAAGTTCCAAATCATGAGGGGAATAATTCACCTCATATGGATTTAGTTTATTAGACTCACAAGCTAAAACTGAGCCATCCTTCATAATAAATCCTTCAAGTCAGTATACATATGCATTAGAAATCATTGAGAATTGACCATTAATATTGAGAACTCTTAGCACTAGTGTTGAATTAAGCCTTCTTTTCAAATCCTAAAAGGCTATCTTACACTTGTCTAACCAAACAAAAATTTGATTCTTATATTGAACAAAGTTAATTATATTATCTATCTTAGATAAATTCAAGATGAATTTCCTATAATAACTTACTAATCCCATGAAACTCATTACATCATACACATTCTTTGGTGTTGGTGACTCCATTATGGCTTGTATCTTTGTTGGATCCACTGAAACACCATTCTTAGAGATAATATGTACTAAATAATACACTTTGTTTTAAAAAATGTAGATTGAGACAACTTTCCATAAAACCTATGCTTTTGTAAATGTTGTAAAACTAGTTTGAGATGTTGTGAATGTTCTTCCTCATCTTTAGAATATATGAGGATATCATCTAAAAACACTAATATAAAACCATCTAGATAATATTTAAACACAAGATTCATAAGATTCATAAATGTTTTAGGAACATTTTTCAACCCAAATGGTAATACTATGAGCTCATTGTGCCCATATCAAGTTATGAATATTATTTTCTGAATATCATCATCACTAATTCTTAATTGAGGATACCCTAGTCTAAGATAAATCTTAGAAAATATTATTTTCCATCATATTTGATCGATGAGATCATCAATCCATGGAAATAGATGTTTGTTCTTGATCATTTATTTGTTCCACATCATATAATTTATACATAGGCAAAGATTACCATCCTTCTTTTTTATGAAGATAAATAGTGCACCCCATGGTGACACACTTGGTCAAATCATCCCTTTTGACAACAACTCTTGAAATTATGATTTTCAATCAACTAATTTAGTTTTTTTCATACTCTACAGTGCCTTAGATTGTAGTTCTGATCTATATATGATATCAATCAAGAAATCAAAATTATACTTGGGTGGAATTCTTGGTAATTCTTTTGGAAACACTCTAAAAATTTACTTACAAAAGTATAATAATCGATTGATGGTTCCTTTGATGGTTTATCCACTATTCTTCTTCCAATTCTTTTTAAAAGTTACTTTAGAATTTAAAAAATCAATTTTGAACTTATCTATGACTTGGGAAAGAGATTTTATTTTTCATTCCTTCTTGACTACCTTCTACATCTACTTGACAATCAATTTGGGGTTATAATTCAATGATGAATTTCCTGATCCAGAACATCTAATTCTCTTGATATTGAGGTACATATTTAATGAGCTTGGTGAATTACTCCTAGTATTAATTCACTTGATATTAAGGTATATATTTAATGAGATTGGTGAATGATTCATAGTATTCATTCACTGATAGGTTTCCTTTGTTGATATTAGTAAAATATATAAGATTATAATAAAATAATAGTTTTGGAAGCCATCACGATCAAAAAAGTGTCAAAAATTATACCTGTGGTGGTGGTAGCATCAAGGTTCATTTTGAGCTTCTTATTTTCCCACTAAGTTGTTACTTCACCACAAAGCTAAAGAG
>JARHVA010002813.1:1612500-1765000 GCA_037957365.1 Torreya grandis
CCTTAGCTCAAATATCCTTTGTTATCCTTTTATCTATTATTCCCATGTATGTCATCCTCCTAGTTTCCTTTCCTTCTCCTTTATTCTTATCCATTCCCTTACTTGCCACCAATTTTTACCCTTTACTTGATAGATAAAATGACTAGAATAATGCATGGCAGGAATAACTCAATAGAATTCAAATAACCTAAAGTTTTCCACCATTTTTATGTATCCAACCTTACAAACTCCCATAATAGTTTGATAAAAATGATTTTCAACTGCAATTAGTGAGATATTGCAAACCCTAATCATATCAAAACTTCTCAAAAACCATTTAAATAATATTTTTAAATATGCATGCCTTTTGAATTTATTAAACTAACATATATTTCCCATAACCCTTACAAATAGATGAAATGACAAGTCCACAACCATTATAATTCCATGCAATGTTGACAACTAAAAAGTATTAATAGGATAATGACCATATGATAAGGTAATATATGTTTGACTTTAAAGGACCATTGATAATGTTACCAAGTCATCCAAAAATTAAACACAATGCATTTGACCTTCGAACTAGAAGTTAACTTCCTAGGTTAAACAAACAACAATAAACTTTACAAAAGATTTGAAAAATAAAATGATGTCTAAATATTTTTCAAGCAATGATATTATCTAGAAAACTTTACATAACATTATGTTTATTACCTAAGAACTAATCATAATTCAATAACAATAATTTCATTTTAGCATGACAACTTGTTGATGCACTTATTATGCTCCCTATGTCATTAGGGAACAAGGGGAAAATAATAAAATAAATTTTGTATTGAAAGACTTGGGAATTGAGTTATTTATACAACTACTACTAGAAGTAAAAAAAATATTAGAGATATCACAACCACTTTAAAAGTCTACAAGTAGACCGTGCTAAAGGGATAACAAGTGTTTATGTAGTGACACCTTTTCTTTATACTCTTTGTGGATTTTTTTTAATATTTTCTAATTACTACCTAAAATATAAACAAACAATGGATATTTATAGCATGAAATAAAATATATTGAGTCATGGGTGAATCCAAGAGTGATTAGGGTAAGGCATACAAGAATATGTGCTTAAAATGATCAAAGATACTAATTCTGCTAACTTTCAATGTAAAAAGACATAAAACTAGCATCTACCTACCTTAGCATAATTCTAAAAGCTAAATAAATTAATTTAAAGATTTAGAGGAAATAAAATGCATATGTCTAACAACATAATTTTCATAAAATTTCTCATTCATAGTAAATTACATAACACATTCAATTGTAAATGAGAAGAAAACAAAACATGTATACTATCAAATTTTTTAGCCTAGTGTTAAACTCAAACTAATAAATGCATATAGAAAATTTAATTTCCAAATTATCTTGTAGAAAATAAACTAACAAATATCTAAAAGCGTGAGGAATAACAACCATATAAATAAACAATTAATTACTTCAAACAAACTTGCAAATTCTTTGGCTCTCTTGTATTAATTCTTGCAATAATAGTTTCTGATTTATAAATGAAGGGAAACCCCTATTTATAGGCTAAAAATGCCTAAGACAAGTTTGAGTGGGCCTATAAAAGGTGCAGAAACAGCCAAGTGGACTAAAATACCACATTACAATGGAATATTCTACATCTAAATTTATAAGATGAAACATAATATTCTCTAAGGGCTTAGAGGTGGTTGTTGGTTGGGTTCTTGTTATTGTTGTTGCTTTTATCTCTACTTCTTTGCCACTTCTTCTTTGGTCCATACCTCTACATAGGCAAAGTATTCTTGGTATTTCTGATCAAAGTCTAGGATCATAGGTCAAAATAAGTCTGGTATCTCCTAGATGAGCCTACAATGCTCTATGAGTGATGACCTCAGTGCTTCCTCAATTGCATTCAATATCTATGGCCTCTGATTGAAAATTGGTAAAATGCACATTACCTTGGTATCATTTTTCACACTAGATACATCCTACTAGAATTTGGAAATAAATACATTCATCTGGGATCTAAACTATTGATCATTCACAAAGCATCCATTAGTTTTAGTCACCCTAGTGACCATGGCATCCTTTAGTATAAAATTTATCTTAAACTCAATATTCTTTAAGGATGTGTTTGCATCCTTGATTTTATCTAGCCATATCTTTAATATTCTTATTATTCTCACTAATATGGTATATGTAGGAGTAATATCCTCAAGTGGTAGAACCTTAAGGTCAGGGAATTTATTTCTCCTTACAACTCTAGCCAAGTTTGCTAACTTTGTGTCATACAGTGCAAGCTTCTAGTCATGTTTAATGACCACTTGGGCATGTTGTATTCCATCTTCCAATATCTTCTTCATAACTTTGTAACAGTTAAAGACATTAATAAAATCATTTATTTTTGAAATTAGAATGTTGTTTGGCACTATTGCCAGTGCTTACTCTATCCTCTTCAAATCTTGCTACATACCCTTCATCAAGGCAATAGTAGACTCTACTTGTGCTTAAACTAATGATATTAGATCCTCTACATATTATTTCAACTCTCTATGATAGGCCTTCCCTTTTTTATTTCATGGTGAATAGGGACTCTTCACTCTCATGAACCATTACTAAACTTGATTGTGGTTGTTCCACTTGTCTTCAAACTATCCTCTTCATAGTTCCTATGGTAGGGTCAAACCTCATCCCAATTTGAGGTTTCAATAAGACCATCTGAGGCCTCTCCTACCTTGATACCTATAAGATATCTCTTACCTAATTTGGGGAACTTGTAGATGTTGGTTGCGTGGGATGTGGCTGCATTGAGGAGGATGGTAAAGTTGTCTCTGAGATGTATAAATTAGTTTGGTTTAATTGTCCAAGTAGGTTAAACAAATATTTTTCAAGGCCCATATTGAGTACAAATGAAGTTAAATTTGAAGGTGCATTTACCTTACTATCTTTAATGGGATTAAGTGGACTTTTCTAGGTGATTGATTAAAAATGGGTTTCAGTGTCTTGTTGGATGTAGCGGTGCCAAGGGCAAGTAATGCACTAGTAGTGGCTTCTTGGGAAGGAGTATAAACCATAAGCTAGATAGAAATAATGATTTTGGAGGCTGGTGAAGATTTAATTTTGGTAGTGGTATGGGAGATGAAGTGGGGAATGGTGACCCCAAAATTAGGAATGGTAGGGGATGCACACATGGGATTGGGAGTAGAAATAAAAGTAGGAGTAGTTGTAAATGTATTAAAATTGGGAAAGGAGGCAATGCTAAAATACTTAAAATGGGAGTTTAGGGAGCTGATGGATGAGGCATTGACCCTCTCATATTAGTTTTTGAATACTTCATCTTGTAAAAATTTCTATATTTCTCTTTGATATTACTTAAAACTCTTCCATTGAAAGTTTAATACCTAATTTTAGCTCCTCAAGATAAATGACATTAGGATTAGGATAACTCAAGCTATTCATATTAGCTACAATAGTAGATGTATATACAAATGTACACCCTTGGGATAGGTCTTTTTGGCTATTATCTTTTCCTTGCTCAGAGCTTAGAGGCATGCCTTGTCCACTTGGAGTGGCTTGCAGTGGAGGTCTGTAGGGTATGTTTCTGATGAGAGGAATCTTATCCCCTTCCTCCTCTTATTAATTCTCTTCATATTTATCATATAACATGCTACCATGACTCTATGGGATTTGGGGATTTATAATGTCTTATTTTTTCCTCTCTCCATCAAGCCTCATTTCTAGTTTAATGTTATTCTTGGCTACATTATTGAGGACTACCTCATCATTAATTATATCCTTGTAAACCCATTCATGGACATCTTCTTGATGAATATATTCTAATGCCACATTATTTTTAAACTTTAATAGGTTCTTAGAAATGATATTGTTTGGGTCCCATGCTTATAAGTCATCCTTAGTAAATAGGTAGGATTCCCTATGCCTTGCAGATATTACAATGTCCTACCACTTTGTGATTTTAGTTCTCCCTAGCTTGTAAGGAGTTTTTTTTGGGACAATTTTATTTTTTTATAAAGACACCATCAACTCCATGGAGTAGTTGATAAGACATCTCTTGGAAAATATCATGGGTACATACCTTGGCAGCCCAAGGGGAGCTACCATTACTCCTTCCATTTGGATAACTATGTAATCTGGGTAAAGCCAATAGTTTCCCATTTCTTTCAATTTTTGCCTACCCTTTAGAGGGACCCTTGGAATTTCACATTTATTTATTTATTTATACAAAATTGGATAAAAGTCTTCTATAAATACCTTGATATTATAGTTAAAATGGTGAATATGCATCGCAGAGAATAACTGGGTCATAGCTTTACATCAAGAAAGAGAACATGAGTTTTGTACTAATTGTGTGGTTGTGTAGATTACATCTAATAGGTAGCTCATCATGTAGAATGGATAACCACTATGGTAAGTTTCATGTGTGATACAAACCAATTTATTTCTAATGATGTCTCCAAGTGATGGAATCTATTGATCCTCTAGGATTACTTACAGTAGTGGGATATTTTTTATATCAAAATAGCTGATGTGTGCATTGATAAATACTCTTTTGAGGAAATAAAGACCAATCCTAACCCTCCTTCTTGAATTCATTGATAGGTATGTTCCCTAGGACATCTATAAAACCAACCCCATTTGGTTCAGTAACCCATGATGCCAAGACTACCTCTAGTTTGTGTGCCTCATAATAGTTGTCAATGATGATTTGATTATAGTTTATTATGTTAGAGGTAGGTTATAATATTTTTCAAAAATAGGTCATAGTATTAAGGAGATTGGGAGCCCTTAATTCATGGATTTGAGCAACCCATCTTCACATTTATACCTCCAAAAGAGACCATATATTAGGTCAATTCATGGCATGACCTCTAGTTTTGTTGTGGTGTTGTGAAGATCTATATCTTTGATAACAAGGATGTTAGCCAATTAAATAATATAGGGCATGGCCTCACTCCCATCAAGATCCCTAGCACCTTCAACACTGTAATGTATGTTTTTATAATGCATATCCCTAAAGTTTATGGCCTTAGGGATGAACTCTATGTCTTTGAACACAACTAAATTATAGTATTGAAATAGAAAATTATCATTCTCAAATTTAGTGCTCTTACTTGGAGTGGAGGGTCCTACCTATGCCATCTCTACTATATCCTAGGAAGAAACTAACATCTTCTTGTACTTGTTTGTAACATTTGGGATCTAACGATGGTATTCAAGTGTAGTTTGTGAAGAACTCAAACTTGGTTGAATCAAGGATGTAGATAGTAGATAGGGAAAATTCGTAGAGCTTTAAATGTAAATGTAGGTAATAATAGTCGAGTTTATTAGCCTTTTGAATATTACTTTGATTAATGCAAGGTTTGGTGGCAATTCTAGTTCATGCCACATTAATAGTGAGCTTGTCAACTTTGTATATCTTTGAGATATTCATTTTAGTATTCAATTTCATTAGAATTCAAGTTTAGAACTAATTTTTCTTTGATCTACCATAAATTTTAGTTTTAAAACTAAATTTTACCACATTTTGACATGTGGCATGCCACCTTAGATCTAGTTGGGTGTCTAAACAATCTTAATATGATTAGGATGCTTAGTTGGATTAAATATAGACATGTGGTACCTTATGATTACTCTTGGTCCCTTAGGATATATCATAGTGTGATGATTCATTCATATCCTACTATGTGGCATTCTTCTATTCATGGAAAGCTCTTAAGTGGGGCCTTTTAGCTTTAGTTGGTAGTGGTAGTGCCACACATTACTATCATGGACTATCAAGCTTTCTTTTACCAAGTGGCACTCTCAAAAGTATCTCATAACTTCCCTTTAATAGGTGTCACCTTTGGAAGGCTTCTGGATATTTTTAGCAACTTTGTGTTAATCATGTGGCTTGAGTGGAGCCATGCATTAATCTCAAAGGTGACCTCGTTGATCTTGGGATGAAACTTTGTGGGAATGATAAGTGGCCTCATCACATTATTTCAAGATGGATATGCATCCCTCTCAGAGGTTATCTAGTGTACCTTGGATAAAATAAATGTGAGGATGGCATGTGGCATAATCATATGGGTCCAAAGGGGACACATATTTTATTATGAAATTTTATTCAATATTATACCATATTTCATTCTTAGGAGGAGACTTGGATAGTTGTATACCATCAAGCCTTGATCTGATGGCTTGGGTTCATCAACATGTCCATCTTAGGAGCTCTCATGTGCTTTGGATTGGATGTGACATGGTGTGGACACACATCGATCTTAAATGAATATAAATGGAACATGCATCACTTCAAAAGCCTTGTTGGGTCTATCTAGATATCATGGAGACAAATGATGGTATTTCATGGGATTCTTCATTATAATGGGATATGCATAGGATTCATGGTAGTTGAGATTGAGTGGGATTGCTTACAAAGGCTAGGATCATGACATGTAGCCTTAGATTTGAATTCTAATAGCTAGTCTTCTCATGAGTTTTCTAAATGATCTCATGTGGCTCACAAACTTAGTAGATTTACTCCAAGTGTCCTTCATGGGTGAGATAAATCTCTAACGAATTAAAATTTTTGATGAGTTAGATACCTACCCTATTGATTCATAATTTTTAATTTAACATCATGTGAGGCATCATAAACGGATACTTTAACTTTAACATCCTATGAGGCTAAGCGAGAAATTAAGTTAAACTTTCCAAAATGTCAAATGCGTATCTTATTAAAATTAAAACAAGTTTAAAGTAAAATTTTATAATTAAATGCTTTAAACAAAATATAAGGTTTATCCAATAAAATTAGGATAATCTTATTACATTCATGCCAATTGGAAAACTGGGTAGAACATCATTAGTGAATGCATGTTTTCACATTTCAAATCAATTCATGGTTAACAATTCATTATTAAATGAAACTTGATAAAGACTTGTAATAATTTAAATATTTATAAGTATGAGTCATTATTGTAATACGAATGATTAACCAATATTTGTTAGGAAGTATTAAATCAATCTTTATGTAGTAAAATAACTTAGCAAGATTGGCATCTTAGGCATTTTTGGAAAATTAAGAAATGAGGGTCCCCATTTTGAGAATAGGGGTAGTTGATCATCAAAAAATGGAGATATTTATAGGGAAACATTGTGAAATGTTAGAATCTAGTGATTTTGTTCAAAGATGAATCAAAATTAGTCATCTCACTATGATTTTTAGTCAATATTAAATTGTTTTTTGAAACTAATGAAAGCTCACAAGTTGGAAATAGAGTTTGAATATTGTAGATTGTCATACTATGTGTGTGTTTTGAGATTCATTAACCATTTCCATTGGGTTTAGAAATGATAACTTTAAATTTTTAAAACATTATACATTAAATGACTTAATAATTCTTTAAATTTTCATATAATGATGCTTTACTAACTTAGGGATGGCTTGTTCCTTGCTCTACTACCAAAAACACATCCATAACCCTGATATAAATAGCTTTGGCTCCACTTTGAGCCTTACGCTACTATCAACTAGGCTTTCATAGCCCTTATAGATATTTACTAAATCACCATTCATAGAATATGAAGTAGTTTATTATTTCACTTTAATAGTGTATCATATTTATTTAATACCTAAATTCATAGAATAGAATGATTGGGAACCATAATTAACTAGGTGTGAATATTTTGTCAATACATAATCTGGATGTTATTCACTCTTAGATAGCAATTTCTATGTAGGCAATTTATTTAGTGAATTTAAGTGATAGTATGATGATCCACATAGATTTAAACTTCTATTCAAGAAAATGATTAGTTATCTGTACTATATTACATCCTTAAAGTGACTTAGGATTTTCATAAGAAACTAATTTTTAATTAACACCACCCAAATTTTCTAAATTGGAAAACTACTAGAGGTTTCTGAACTTTGGATGACCAATGTTTAGGACCCAAAATCCCTTCTTGCACTTTTAAGATCAAATTGATAAAAATTATGCCAATGGATTCTTATCCAAAGGATTTACTACTAAACTATAACACATAATAGGAAAACAAACAATAATAGGAAAGCAAAGCAAGAAAATAAACAATAGGAAACTGAAGCAAGAAAGTAAAGAAAAAGTGAGAAAAACCACAACTAGAAAGTAACACAAGAAAGAAAACTAGCCTACCCTTACTTACTCTAACTCGAAACAAGTTTACTATCCTTATAGAATTTGTGATATAATAATAGAGAAATAGTGTTTCAGATACTACCCATTAACTAGAAAGGCTAAGTCATTCGCTTATAGGTATTTGAGCTTAAAATCATTTTCACCTAATATTTTGCTACTTGGTATGGTCCAATCCAAAGGGGAGTGAAATTGTCATGTTTTCCAACCTTCTCATAGGGTCTATCCCATAGTAGGACTAAGTCTAATATTTTGAATACTTTAATCTTGTCTCACTTGTCAAACCATCTCTTCACAACATCTTGATGCTTACTAAAGTTCTTCAATGTTTCATCTCTATCATCCTCTATTTGGATAATGTTTA
This sequence comes from Torreya grandis, assembly GCA_037957365.1. Taxonomy (NCBI): domain Eukaryota; kingdom Viridiplantae; phylum Streptophyta; class Pinopsida; order Cupressales; family Taxaceae; genus Torreya; species Torreya grandis. The sequence goes on from JARHVA010002813.1 coordinate 1,621,039, forward strand.
GTATCCTAGATTAAACTCTTTCATCATCTTACATGTACTCAACCATAAACTCATAGGTGGGTAGTTTCAACAAGATGGGAAATATGGGTTACTGCCTATAAACTAGTAATAACATAGACACTTTGAGTGCTTGATTGTATCTAGTTTTGTTTGCTCATAAACCATATTTTAGTAGGGACTATCATTCTCTTGGTTTCTTTTCTATAGACTTTTTGATGGCATTAATGATGTTTTTATTAGTGCGTTCATCCATTCTATTACCCTGAGGGTAGTAGTTTGAGGTGGACTTAATGATTATTTAATTATCATATGGCCATTTAGTGGACTCAACTATTATAAAGGCTAGGCCATTGTCACATACAAGAGACAAGGGTGTTCAAAATCAATTAATGACATTCTCTTCAAGGAACTTGATGACATTAATTTCTCTAGTGTTCTTGGTGGATATTTCTTCAGTCCACCTAGTGCAATAGTCTATGGAAATGAGCATGAATTTATTTCCTACCAAAGAATTTGGATTGATAACTCTTATGAATTTGAGGCCCTATTGTGCAAATGGTTTTTCTTTAATTATTGTTTTCAAAGACATTGTTTCCTCTATATCTCACTTGCCAAATGATTGACATTGGTAGAATTTTTGTACATGGGTGTGGGCATATTTAAATATAGATGGCCTAAATAGTCAACTTTCAATATCTATGTGCAATGGTACACCATGAAGGATGGACACTTCCTAGCTTGTCATGCAAATTATCCATGATATTTGTGGCTTCAAATTTAGAAACACACCTTAGATAGATTCCTTTATAGTTATTTCTATATAAAACCCCTCTTTTGATCATAAAATGAGATGATCTCAACCTGAGGGCCCTTTTATGCTATCTTCTAAGGTGTGGGGGACATGCTCCATGCAACATATAGTGAATGACATCTTGATACCAATCATGTTTGGGTATTTAGCTTGATTATACATATAAAACATCAATGCAAGGATTAATATTTGTAATAAGATGTATTAGACCTTGACCCCTAACTAACATAGAAGATTTTATTTTGATGTCATATTCTTGGAGTTTGGTCATCTGCTTCCCTCTTAGTTCTCTAAGTTTATTTTATCCCATCATCAATTTAGCAATAATATTAGATACTATGCCAGATGTCTTGTTCCTTAGGATATAGTCTTTGAATTTATTGATAACCTTTACTAGTGTGTAGGCTTACTTATCTAGAATAGGATATTTCAACTTTGTGTTCTTCAAATTGGTGCTCATGAAGGCTATGGGGTGATTTTTATCCTCTTTTTGTGTTAAAACAATATCAATAGTGTGATCAAAAGAAAAAGAGTATAGATAGAAATCTTTACTATAATCAAGACTTATTAGGATAGGATCTTGAACAATAGCATCTTTAATGTCTTGAAAGTCCTTAACTTTAGTAGTTTATTTTATCTTTACATCCTTATTCAACATGGAATTGAACAGTCTCATAATCTCTATAGAACCAAAGATAATTTTATTACAAAGTTGATTTTTACAAATAAATATTTTAAATATATTTTTTCTATTGGTAACTACTACTTTTGAAATTGCATTGATCCTATCAGGATCAGTGATCATACCTTCTTGAGTGATTATATGTCCTAAAAGTTTATCTTCAGTCACATAGAATATGATTTTTTTGAGGTTTAAGGAAATGCCATACCTCTTACACTATTCTATCACTTGTTCTAAGTGAATCAAGTGATATCCCCTATTTTTAGAAAAATTGGTTAGATCATTCATCTATATAATGATGAACTTACCAATTAATCTATGGAATGCATGGTGCATTGCTCACTAGAAAGTCACTTCTATGTTGATTAATCCAAATAGAATTAATTTGTAGTTAAACATTCCCCACTCTATTGTGAATGAAATATTCATTAGATCATTCTTGTTCACTAGGAATTGGTTATAGCTTGAAAAGCTAGAAAGCAATGACATCATTCCAAACCCACTCATCAATTGAATGACTTCATCTAGGAATGGCAAGGGATAAGTATTCTTCTTGAAAGATCTGTTTAATTTATAAAAATTAACACAAAGTCTAATTTTTCCATTATTCTTCTAGACTGGCACAATATTTAGAACCCATGTTGAGTATTTTATAGGAAAGATAATCATCACATTGAATAATTTCTTCACTTATTTATAAATCAGTGGTTCCAATACTAGATTTGTTAGTCTCTATCTCTGCTTGAAAGGTTTGTAGGCTTATTTCAATGGGATAGTGTGAGTAATCACACTAGTATCAAGTATATTGAGGTCACCATAGGACTAAATGATGACATCTTTAATCTTAGTCAGAAGGGTAGTTACTTTCTTCAACTCTTCATCGGTGCATACTGGACCAATATTGACATTCTAATCATTCCCAAGATCTCCCAAGTTTACTTTCTGTAATCCTTCCCACATATTTTGGAATGATTAACATCATTTCCTTGATTATCTAGGTCAAACATACTCTCCAAGGAGATCATACCTTTGGGGATTCAATTCTCTTTATGTTGGATTACTCCATCTTCATTTTCCTTTCAAATTTCTACAAAATCGTCATCCTATTCATCAATGATGACAGATTCAAATACTTCAACATATCACAAGAATTCAATTTTTTATTAATCATCATCAAAAGCTTAGAAGTTATTTATGTTATTTGACATAAAGGGGAATAAAATTATCTCCATAGTAAAATCTTACAATTTCAAAGCTTCTATAGGCACTAGGTTTGTTGCTATTAAATACAAAGCATTTACCAATTGGTTTTAATCCTTGGTAAAGGAAATAATATTGAATGAGTCAAAGTACTCAATTAAATCCTAAGCTCTAAATTTGTAATTTATTAAACTAGAAATATTGCATTGATATTTAATTTTAATTTGATTAATAAATAACTTAGAATCACCATAGACTATCAGTTCTTTAACCTTATGTTTAATTGCAAATTGAAGTCCTAAAATAAGAGCTTCATATTTTGATAAATTGTTAGTAAAAGGAAGTTGTAATCTATAAGAAGCTAAATATTGGCTTCCTTTGGAATTTATTAGAAAAATTCCAATGCTTGAGCCTTGTTTAGCTCATGCACCATCAAAGTAAAATATCTAATAACATTTTCTTTCTTATTCAATCTTGTTATCTAAAACAATATCAATGGTTTCTAGAGTATAGACATGCAAATCAGAGGACTAGTAGTTTGTCTTTTCATTCTTGGTGTTAAATTCATTAATCATGTATTTCATCTTGGGTTCTTGATCAATCCTAATTTTATTGGGGATCCCTTGCTAAGGTAGCCACATGTGAGAACAATCTATGGAAATGTATCCATTCAAGGATTTAGTTTAGTTGAGACTAAGTAGTAATCCATAAGTTTTAGGTATGTCAATAACCTAAATGTCAATGAACTATTTTACTTGAGGCTCATGAATTATCTATATATGGATGTTCTACAATTCACCTATCAATTTCATTCTTGAATTTTCCAACTGTACCACCAAATTCTCAGATTTAACTCAATTTAATCCTAATTTTTCATAAATTTATAAAGGGATAATATTAATTAAAGCACCAAAATAAAATAAGAAATTATGAAGATTTTTAATGAAAATTCTAATAGTTAGCAAGAATGATGGAATCTCATGCTTATTTGTGTACCTTACCACATTGGCATGAGCTTGTTTAGCTTTGTTGTAGATAGGATTTTCATTCAAGGATTTCAATAGTAAATCACATTATTTAGTGTTTTTTTTGAGCTCATGAAATTTTATATTTTCCTTAATATTCTTCATGTCTTTCACTATATTTTATCTAACTTTTGATGTTATGCAGGGAGCTTCTATTGTCAGCTAACTATCCTTACCTTTGGGGTGTGTAGGATTATCATATGTCATACCATTAAGAGGTTTATCTAGTTTATTAAGTGGAGTAGAGGTTGTTAAAGGTGTTTTTTGTCCTTTTCTTCTTAAGGTGTAGTTGCTTCACTAGTACTATTGAAAAGTATGCACTTCCTCGAGATTGTCTTTGGGTTCATTCTAATCTTGGTTGAAAGAGTCATAATTCTCAACCATGAGGCTCAATTTAGGTGCTATAGAAGTATAATTGGAGTTATCAAAGCCTTTATCATTATTTTGATTAGTGGGATTCATATTGAATCCCTCAATTTGTCTTTGAATGAGATTAAATGCATGGTATAACTCTACATAATCTAGTTCTCCATGTCTGGCTGTATTATGCACTTGGCACCAGTTATGCAAGCCCATCTAACAAATTTTGATCTCAATTAGTTTGCTTAAAGGGGGATCACTATTGTTTTAGATTAAGGTAAAAATAGGTTTTGAAGGGGCCCCAAAACCCTAAAACAAAGGAAGAAGGATATAAAAATAATGCCCTCAGGTGAGACAAACCTAAAACCTACTGCTGAGCAGTATCAAAAATAGGTTTAACAGGGACCTAAAACCACAAGTCAAAAACAACAAAAGACAGACCCCAAGTTTTATAGAGACCTGGAAACTCAAGTGTGTAAAGAAAACAAAAAACCAGTAAATGGAAACAGTTATAACATCCAACTAATAGGACCAGAATAGTAAGAGAAAAAAGATCCTATTCTTCTAATTCCAGGATCATCTTCACCGCTTCCTTTCCAATCGCAGTAGTGTCCTATATGGATATTGCAGTTGATGTAGCAACCTCTTGCATTGCTTTCTTCCTTGAGCTCTATCTAGTCCTCTTACTAGGCCCCTCCAAAGATTTTATTTCCTCATTAGCTCATTTTCCAATGTTTGCAACAATTGCACATATGCTAGAATTAACCTCGTCCATCTTCATTCTTCTTTCCTTAATGAGCCTTCTTAGGTTGTTTTCATAGTATTTTAGTTTGATAGGAATATCCCTCATTTGCATTTCTAGATTATTGATTTTATTTTGATTGGCTTCCTGATTATGTTCCATCATTTCCATTTTCTTCTTGAGGCCCATTATTTGCTTATACATCCATGAGTCTACTTGAAGGATAGCATCTCCTTTGCATTTGGTTAAATTCATAAAGGGATACCCCCTGTCATTCTACCAAACATAACTAAAATATTGAGTGTTCTCTTTTGGATTGACTTCATCCTTTTCTGTTTGATCCTCCCTTTCCATTCTTTTCTTTTCTTTAGTTTCAATAGGACTTTCGTTGTGAACAAGATCATCCTTTACTTGTTCTCTAGTTTCCATTACATGATACGCATCCTAAACTAAATGTTCTTTCTCTATTTTTGAAGCAAGATCCTCAAATAAAACATCCATTTCTTTTTCACTTTCCCCTAGCACTTGCTGATTATCCTCAAGATCATAGTTTTTCTGTTCTGTTCTTTCCTCTATAGTGTCCCCTTATTTTTCATTCTCACTTTTATCTTTTCCTTTCTCATTAGAGCTAGATTCCCCACTATCCGTTCCTTCCTCTTCCTCCATACTCTCCTCCTCAGAACTTTCAGTGCTTTCCCACTTAGTTTCCTCATCAATAATCTATTTTTTAAAGCTGGAGGATTTGGGTTTAACTTTTTCTTTCCCCTTCACTATTTCATTCTTCTTACTCTATGAGTCCTTATTTTTGTTCGAATAAGGATTCAGGACAGTGGCCTTATTTTTGTAGAAACCTATTATTAGGATCAATCCCTCATGCAATATAGGATGAGACTCCTTTTTTCTATGAGCAAATAGACTTTGGAGCAGTGAGAAGCGCAAATAGAAAGGGAAGGAGATTCTTACTTTGTGCCTAAAATGATTAAGAAAGACAAAATGAAATTTATGGACTCTTTTGCTTCTAACATCAAGTATAAAATACTCATGGATGCAACAAAAGATGTCTCTCTAGATTCCTTTTATCTGCTCCAGGTTAAAAAAATCTCCACTCTTTTCCAACTGTTGCTCCTCAGCATCCATCTTAGGGAATTTTCTATATGCCTCATTAGATATACTAGTCTACTTAGAGAATTTTATACCCTCCATTGGAAGCCCCATGACCTCTGCAATGAATTCCTCGGTGAGCTTCACCGTGATGCCATGGAGGGTTACCCTGTCATCGACCCAATTTTTGAAAAATACCGTCATTATATGGGGTTTTGAACCATGCAGCCACTCCAAGTAGCTCACTACCTTTCCTCTCTGAAGGATCTTCTAAACATCTTGTTTCTCCTTCTAGTCTTCACAACTTTTAGGTTCTTGCTTCCTTGGTTCACCTTTCATTTTTTAGGCCATACAGTTTTCCAGCAACACCCAAACACTAATTACTAAGCAATGAAACCGGCTATTATCAGCTTGTATTGGAACTCATCTATTTTTTGGCATATGCAGTACCCACTTTATGTTCTCATGAATATATATGTTTAATGAATATAATCATTCCACTGTGAAGCCACTCCACCAAATCATTAACTTTCTATTCCAAGCAAATCTTTCCCTCCTTTGAATGAATAGCATCATAATTAATAGGGGATCACTATTGTTACTAGGCCTATTGAAGGGTTTATTATAACTTTAAAAATTATAATTTCTATTGGAAATCTCACCAATGTTACCCATTTACTTCTTGAGATCCAAGAAATCATTAATGAGTTTTTGAATGGTCCTTTATATTGAGTCTAATTCTCCCTTTGGAGGTTATGGGCTCTTATTTTGGGTTGCAAGTTGAATATCAGTATTTTATAAAGGCACAATTGTTTATCCAATATTATTCTAGGGATGTGCTCTAGTATTTCCATCATTAAATAAACATAGTTTAATGTTGGGTGAGACATGGCTCAAAGGTAATTGGTTAATCACTAGAAACTAATTGAATACACACTAGTTATGATTCATGTTGGGAATGGCATTCAAAGTAGGAATTATTGGGTCAAAGTTTGGTATATCAAAGGTAAGATGCCCCTATAGGTGAATTTTATCATCAATATAAATGGCATCAACATAGGCTAAAGGTATTGTGTCAATGTTTAAGGCTCTCCTTAGGAAGATATCCTTCATCAAATCCAAGGCATTCTTGTATATTTTGAAGTCTAATTTTTCTATAGGCTTATATGGTGGGGACATCAAGGTGTACATCTTTTGAAACCTAGCATTGCATATTTTGATTGGTTCCTTTGGGTCCCTTTTCAAGGTGGTAAAATGTTGGTATATGACCCCCAAGATAACTATCCTACCAAATTAGGCAATAAAGGTCACATTAAATTAATTCCATCCCGTGATGGAATATTTAGGTAAATTCAAGAACCAATCATAGGCTACATCTCTAAATTTGAAGGGAAAGAGGTAGCAATCCATGTCCTCATGGCTCATGTTAAGAAACCTCAAAGATGATTTGAAGGACTTTATATGTTCCTCATCAGTTACCCTAACTGTGGGGGAAAAAATAAGTAATTCTTCTTTAGATTTCTAGGTAATTCATGCATAGGTCTAGGGATGTTGATGGATGAACTAGCTAACCATGTCATGAATAGTAGAAGGGGTTGAAATTTTTGGTTAGATGGGGAATTTAGATGGGTCTTAGATTTCCTATGTCTACCTTTGTATACTCTAGCCTTTCTATGGGTTTATAAGGATGTCAAAGGAGTCATAGGTTTAGATTGGGACCTGTTCCTAATCTTAGGTAACTCCAAGATGTAGAACAAGCACTAAGAGCAAAGGAACCTCAAAGATAACATATACAAATGTTAAATATCATAATTTTTGATAAATATGTATGTAAATTCTTAATATTAAGTAATTTTACCTTGATCTTTAAAGTTCTAAGCTATGAAACCTTAGAATTCTCAAAAACATGCATAAATATTTTTTAGCTTTGCATGTAAACCTGTAAAGATTAGTGTTAAACCAAAAGTTAAAATAACTTCCATGTATTATTTACTAATATAAGAGTTTTTAATCACTTCAAAACACATTTATCACCAAGATATGCAAAGGTTTACTTAAATCCAAGTGAATTATAGTAATTATGATCTTAAATGACTAGATCTAGTACAAGCAACATCTTAGAGATTGATCTTTGCACAAATATCTAATTTATTTAACAAGTTTATGCCAGAATTTTTAAAGATGATTTAAATAACATTCAATATGTGTAATTAATAGGTTATTTAACCTATATTTTCATGAATTTAATCAAATATTTAGATTATTTTACCAAATTTACATAAATGACCACTAACTTTGCTAAAATCTTTCAAAGAATGTAAAGATTCATGTAAAGAATGTAGATAGTTAGTGTTATTTAAAAATATTTTCATAATTTTAAATAATTAGGCATGTATATAATTAAGTAAAATATAATTCTACAAAGATGCATGAAAATAGTTACATAATGACCTCCTCCTAGCACTAGTTTTTCCTTTCTTGTTGATGCACTTATTGTGCTCCCTATGTATTGATGCCTCTAAGTGTATCATAGGTGATCTTAATATTTAAATAACAATTCTTATTTTAGAACTCAAAGAATTCATATCGTGATTACCGGGCTATGGTAATTTGGTTACCTATGAAGAAATAAAGACAAAGCAAGTAAACTGTTTCATAATATTAATAAAACTTGGTGGTTGGGAGCCACCTGTGTCATCTCAATAATTTTTATAAAAGATGTAGTAATTTATAATAATATCAGTGAATTGTGATCAAATTATAATCTAATACTAATATAAAATTAATATTTACAATGATACTAAAATAGATTAATTTGGCTAAAAAAGGAGAAAAAGGGAAGGGTAGGGTATAAATAAAATGTGTTGTTGATCTTTACCTCAAACATCATGACAAGGTTTAAATTCCAACTGTGTATACATTTAACCAATGTATAGAATGGAATAGCATACACCCAAATATTACCACACAGAAGGAAAATATCTAAGGATAATATGAAGAAATACAAGTAAGACTTAGCTTTACTTTAAATATTTACTACTATAGTTAAATAGCATATGCACATCCTTATGTAGATCAAATAAAATGAATTAAACCTAAGAACATTCAACTAATCTAGAATTTTCACAAATAAGTACCCTATATTAAAGATGCACATCTAGAATTATAAAAAACCATTCAATTTGAGATTTAGAATAAACAATTGAGAGATAATCTAAATAAAAATTCACATAAACAAGATGAGACAATCTTGTCAGAATTCTTTGATTGTATTAATTTCTTCAAAGTTTACACTAGTTTTTATAGCTCAAAAAATACTTCCTCTTTACAAAAGACAATGCTCATTTTATAGACTCTAAGGAAGAATGTCAGTCATTTATATCAACTTAAAAGTGTACAAAATGTAAAGGACAAATTTCCTTTCTACAATTTTTTTTTAAATACATAACTTTCTAAAATAGACTGACCTTTAGGAAATGTGCATACAAATAGCACATGCCTTTATAAAAGAATATTCCATTTTCAAAACTTACAACGTTCCCACCAAAAATATTATTCTTATCTACTCAGTGAACCCTCTATTGATGAAGTCCCTTGACCCTACTAAAGTAACCCCATTACCTTTTGATATTATTAATCAACTAACTTAGAATTAATAGTTGGTTTAAGGAAGAACTCATCCTCTTACTCAACTAGGTCATCAAGATCTCTATTATTTCTCTCTAAATCCTCCTTAATGATCCTCACCTAGGCTATCTTTTCTTTTGTAGTTAGGATCATATCCATGGTCCTACTATTGTCACCTCCAGAACTACCTTGTCTTTTGATCCTCACCTCCTGCATGACCAAAGTGGTCCTATGTTTGAGCTCACCATCTACAATGATGCCCATGGAGTTGAGTTTTGTAGGCTTTGAAATCATGGTCCCCATGTATCATTTAATAATGTCCAAAAGATATTTATCATCCTTTATGATTCCCTCTAAGAACTTGGACCATGCAATAAAACTATTAATTTTATCCATAATCAACCCTAGGATGGTGTTGAGATGAGAAATGTTGATAGTCTTGAAACTAGGGATTTTATCCCCTATCAAGATGCTAATCAAATCCTTCATTTTGTCATTGAAACTCTACCATTAGGTTATTAACCCCCTATGTACTGCATCTTGTTGGTTCAGTGCACTATGTCTTGTCCTTATTGACTTGAAAGAGTTAAACATGTCATGAAATGATCTCTTTAACATTTCAATCATTGCATTAGGAATATATAAAACATGTTTCTCCAAATTTTCCTTTTGCCTCTATAGGTTCTCTATTTGTTGTTTCATGTCATTGATGTTAGGTTGTAGCTGGGCACTTTGAGCTTGGGCAACCATAAGTATATCCTCTTCAAAATGAGGTTTCTCACTTAGTCTTTGGCCTCTAACTGGAGTTAATCTAACAAATGGATCCACCTTTTGAAAAGTGAATTATTATGTATCCACCATATCTTTTTTTGTTGTTACTCTTTCCAATCTAGTAGTGGTTGGGTCAAATTGAACACTTACTAAAGAGTGTGTTATTTTTTGAGGCTCTGGGACATCCATTTAGGTCTTACCTAAAGATATAGGAGTATCCAAATGTCTTTCCTTTTCTTCCTTTTGTAGAGCCACTATTCAGGGCTTAAACTCCTCATGAACTATGATGTTAATAGTCTTTGTAATTTCTCATTGATGGTGTAGAGTTGGGATCTTTTGTAACTTTCCATATATGAACCATTCAGGAATGGTTCGGCCATCAATTAGATTTTCATCACTAGAGAGATTAACCTCACTCAAAGGGTGAGTGAGGGTTAATTTAAGCCTCTTGATTCCTATAGAAACCAAAGCTAGCTCAACTCTTATATTTTATGGGAGAAACACTAGGACTAAGTCCAAATCTATATCCTTCCCCTTTTCCTTCTCTATTTATTCAACTTGGGGTTGAGGTTATTCTTGATGCAACTCTTCCTCATCTGAACCATAAGCACATACTAGTTATTTCAAGGCATTCCCTAATATTTCCTTAGGATCCAACATAATCAAGTTAATGTATTCAATTGGAGACTCTGGATTTTTAGGTTGGGTAGAAGATGATGCCCATTCACCAAGTCTTTCTTAAAGATTTTTTTTTCTTGGACCTTATGCAATTTGTTCTTCTGGCTATTCTAGAGGAGGCATAGAATATGGTCTAGGTATAAAATAGTATTGTAAAGGATTTATATGCCATATTTCACTAGCTAGATTTGATATCTCTTCAATAGAGCCTCGATCTTGATATTATGATTCTTCAATATTTTTAGGACCTCTAAACATCAATTTTCTCAGATGTACATTATATCATAGACACCGAGTTGATGTTCATATTTCATTTTAATCTATTTGGCTTTCAAAATTTTCACAACATTATCCTGGGGTCCCACTATCTTAAATCATCAAATTATAAATTAAATGAGTATATGTGCCTACAAATGGTGTCTACATTATCCCAATTCTGTAACACAATTCTACTAATAGTCAAAGGAAAAGGATGGATTAGCCCCTTCCTTTTCTATTTACATATGCTATTAATACCATGGAATAATTGGTATGATATCTCCTGCTCAACCATCTTGGTGGGTACATGGAATGGAAATCTAAGAGGCTAACATAAGGTTCGCACTATCTTGATTATAGTGTAGTTAGGATATAACTAGAGGTCCATATTAAGTTCCACATACTTCTTTATTAAGAGACTTACCCTCATCATAGATATCCATATAATATCCTTAGACAAGGCTAGACATACACAATCATAATTGAATAGTGTGTGGTCCCTATACTCAAATATATGTAGTTTGGAATAGTAATGGGAGACTATTTGCCTTCCATCAACTAACCAATTTTTGATGTTAGGGATTGTGGTAGTGGCCAATAGGTCATCTGAAAGATAAGACATCATAAATAAGTGACTGTTAGTCCTCTTCTTTATGGAAGAGAATTGTTTCTTTAGGTAAATATTGATCATTTATCGTATAGGAGGTGCAAGTCCCTTTTCAACCATGAAATATATATAAGGGAATAATTTTTTTGACATAAGTAGTGGTGGGGGCCCCAAATAATCTATTGAGAAAAGTCATAATCATTATAATTCCTACCCTAAAGTAGGTGATTGGGATATTTATAGTGGGGTATTAGATCACATGGGTTCCTGAATATTGCCATAGGACAAGGGTAGTTTTTAGGTCATTTTTTATAGACTATTCCCTAACTATGGGAAAATCTACCTAAAATATGGGAAGTTTTTAGTAACTTTCAAATTATATGGGAGAAATGTAAACAAATTTATTAAAATTGTGTTCATGGACTATCATATCTTGATTAATCTTATACTACTTAAAGATAGGGGTAATAACATAGATACAATGAAGTACCTCTGGCTTTGCTATTGCATGGTGAAGACTGGTAATCTAGATGGTGACCATGTTGTAGTATCTTTGGTAGATTGTGGCATTCTTTTCATCTTCTTTGGTGATTTCTTGTATCTCTTTAATGGCCCAAACAATATTGGATGAGTTATTATTCTTAGTGTTTAATGATATCACATCAAGTTATGTGTCCTTGAAGACTCTTCCTTCTATGTCTAAAGCCAAGTATAGTTATGTATCCTCCCTAATTTTTTGATTTCATGCTACCATGGCTATGGGTATACTAATTGCTCACTACTAGTTATTAATCAACCTTAAGGCTAATTTTCACTTGCTAAAATGGTAATTTATCTCTCTAATTTGATTATGATCAAATTGGGATCAAAATAGGGCTTCTACAGACACTAGGGATTTTTATGTCTTTTTTAGCTTTAATGGTGGTAGTTGTTTGCGCTCAAGCAATTTCATGCCTTAGATTTGATTATGACTTTTACATTTATACCTTTAATTTTTTTGAACCCATAAAATCTTTGGTTCATCTCTTTCCTCTTAGGTGGTGTCTATGTGGCAGCTCTGTGCCATTTAGTTAGATTTTTGTAACAATTTATTCATAAATGATTTAAAACCAACCATTGCCATTTGAAAATCTTACCTTTTATTTCATATCATTGGATCAATCTATATGGATAAACATAGACCATTTATCTTTATCTTATTATTTACATTCTAGAGGCTATACTTTGTATTGGGCCCTGTGGTTATTCCACTTGGTAGTCCTATGGGCCTTTTGAGCTCTACATCTTTGTCACTCATATGGTTAGCACACGTGTGCCATGTGGTGGTCCCATGGGCCTTCAGGGATTCTATTAAATAGTCCACATTGATATCACTTCATCTAATCATTTTCCCCTAATTAGATGTGAGTCATCAATCATGAAAAGGTACACAAACTTTAAGTTAGCATGGGATCATGTAGAGAAATTAGGTTAAATACTTTATTATAAGGTTTTATTTCATGTTAATAAACATGAAATAATCCTGAGGATAAAGTAATTAGGCTAAGTTTAGATTAAAATAAAAGGGACCCCATTGAATGATAGGATATATAACCATAAGTCTTTAGCCTAAGGTTTTACTATATTAATGAATATAATTAGAACCTTAGGATAGAGACTTAGGTTAAGTCTATATCTATAAAAATTTAGACCATGATGAATGAAATGAGTCCAAAAAGTTGGGTGGGGGGGGGGTTCTTAAGACATAAAGGGATGAAGCCTAGGGTTATTATGCTAAGGTTTGGTCATATTGAAAAACATGACTGAACCTTTGGATAATAATTTAGGCTAAGTCCATGACATTCATAATTGACTTTATGCAAATCTTAAACCTAGTTAGAAAGGTCCTTAAGTCAAGACATGGTCTTTAATCAATATAAGGTGTAAGATTGATTTAACATTGAATGGCATGATTATTTTCCAAATGAGACCATATTGATCCTACAAAATTAAACAACACGTTCATTTTTCTAAGCTAGATTGGTTCATGAGCTTGAATTTTGATGGTCTTATGGACATCAATAACTACCCCATGAACATTAATGACATATACACAAATGTAAAAATTAATCTCTAACATTATATCATCAGGGATTAAATTTTATGGCCTCATGGGCATCAATGATAGCCTCATGGGCACTGAATGATGGGCATGAGAACATAAAAAGTGAGCTCAAACAATGTATCACCTAGGCTTAAATTTGATAGCCTCAAGGACATCAATGACAACTTAATGGATGTCAAATGATAGGTGTGAGAACATCAAATTTGAGTCCCACAGACAATAATAGGCCTTGTGGAAATTTTGACACATTATACATCATTTGATTAATCTATCTGAATAAACATGAACCATTGATCATGATATTAGTAGTTGGATATGATTGGTTCCTATAGTCACAAATGGATTAAGCAAGCTCAAGACCTCATAAAATTTAGACCAAGATTATATAATAATGTTTTGTTCAAATTAATAAATATGAATAGGACTTAGGAATAGAGTCTATAATCTATGTTGTAATATAATAAAGCATGGATATTTTGAATAGTTAAAATGACTTGACATAAGTTGTTAGCCTAAGGTTCTATTGTATTGATAAATATAAAAAAACTTTAGGGTAAGACTTAGGTTAAGTCTATGTCACAACAAAGGGGGTGCCTCTTGATTTCAAACCATCCAATTTTTGGCATCTGCTTAACTGCAGGCAATTCATCATGATCTGAGTGATCATTAATGATTGGTCCTATGGGTTAAATCTTTGGACTCATTATGTCCATCTCACACTATCCAATCATTTATTCCTCAATACATGCGGGTCTTAGATCATGTAGAGAAGCACACATCTTAAGTTAGGGATCAAGGAAAATAAGACTTAGGATAATGTCTTAGAACTAAGGTCTCACTCATGTTAATAAATGTGATTAGGATATTAGGACTAAGACATTAGTTTAAGTTTCTACAAATAGAGTCTGACCAATTTTGGAACTTAATAAAAGTACCCTACAATATTAAAGTTATACCATGCATAAATAAAAGTGGATAAAATGGGAATTATATAAAGGGGACCAAGAAAATAATTTTTTAGGATAAGGTTTCATTGTGTTAAGGAACACGATCAATCCTCAGTATCAAAAAATTAACCTAAAGTCCTTATCATTTTAAAATCATTCCTGCCAATTTTGCTCCCACCAATTTTTGAATTTGGTCTAAAAGAATCTTGTGCTATGGTTTCTGAATGAGGGTTTTAGGAAGCTTTAACACATATTCAACTTGAATTTTAACAAACCAAAGGATATTAAAAGTTAAAATTGAGATGAAATCATTGAAATTATAAAACCTAGGTATGATCCAATCAAGGAAAGCTCTATTAAACTTTTGATATAAAACACATAGATCCACTATTAGCAACACTAGGCAAAGCTAAAGCAAAATTGTGAACAAAGAAGACCAACCAGATCAAGGGGTAGATGATATTTAAATTCAAATAATGTTTAAAAATGTTAATTATGCTTTGGTCAAGTGAGTTTCAACCTTAAAATATAAATTTTCACAATCTTAACACATGGGTCCCCAATTTTTAGAAATAGTGGGTTTTTTGCCCTCAAAAAATGGTGACCTCTAGGGGAAATATAGAAATATTTTAGAATTTAGAGACTATATTATAGAAAAATAACTAGGTTACCTATTCAATTTGATTAGTACCATCTTCAAAATCAGTTTATGGTTAAAACAAACCATGTACCTACAAGATTAGGATCAAACATCAAAACCTAGCCATGATATGTGTGTTATTTTATTCCACTTACTATTTTCCATGGGGTTCGTGGGATAAATTCTAGGTTTAATTCTTTTAATCATTAACATTGACTCATAACATGTTTGGATATTTATTAAGAACCATGATTTAGCTTAGGGAAGGCTTGGGAATTGCTCTAGTACTAGCAAGCCATCCATATCCCTGATAGAGATGCCTTTGGTTCCACTCACAACCTTGATCCATTGTCATCGATGTGTCACTAACTCTAATGGAGGTTACTATAATCACATTTTCTTGGAAATCTTTTGATTTTGTAACAAGCCTCCTATTTTTGTAATTTTTTGACCATTTAGGCTTTTTAACAAAGGTTGGCAACCAAGCTAGCTAGGTTTAGGGATTTGGTCAAGTGTTTGATCCTCAAAAAATCACTAATGGTTGTAACCTTTGTCCTAAGTAAGGATTTTTGTTAAGTGCAAGCATGACTATGTTCTAATAATTTAATCTCTCATCCCATATGTGTAAAACTAAGTTTAGATTAAAACAATGTTTGAGTTCTTATGAAACAATTAACCTATCCACTTAGTCTTTACTAGTTTTTCTAAATCATAATATTAAGCTCACATTTTAGATCCATGGTCAACATTTTCTCAAGATAACTTCCTGTATTTATGAACTTGTAGAGTTTCTAATCTATTTGAATACACTCTAAGTTAGGGGCTACCCAAAAGGACCTATTAGCAACAAGGGACAAAATAAAAAAAGCAAACAAGTAGAAAGCAAACAAGTAGAAATCATATAATAAGAAATTAAATATGCACAAATATATGTAAAAATAAGGTTAGTCTTTACTAGTTTTTCTAAATCATAATATTAAGCTCACATTTTAGATCCATGGTCAACATTTTCTCAAGATAATTGCCTGCATTTATGAACTTGTAGAGTTTTTAGTCTTTTTGAATACACTCTAAGTTAGGGGCTACCCAAAAGGACCTATTAGAACAAGGGACAAAATAAAAAAAGAAAACAAGTAGAAATAAAATAATAATAAATTAAATATGCACAAATATATGTACAAATAAGGGACATGAAAGAAATAGTGGAAGGAAACTAAACTAGCCCACCTACACTAACTTTAACTATTTTTATAGATTTACTTCGTGAAGATCCCAAGAGAAGTAGCAAGAAATTAAGGCTTGAGGTACTGCCCATTGGTGGTAAATGTGAATTATACTCATTGTAGGTCTCTAAACTTAAAATTATTATTCCCAAGTGTCTTGACAATCTGGTAGGGGCCTATCTATAGAGGTGTGAACTTTTCATGTTTTCCCTTAGGTTCAGATACCTTATTTGAAAAAAGAACTAAGTCTCCTTATCTGAACACCTTTACATTTTATATAATATCAAACAAACTCTTCACTATGGTTTGGTGTCTACTAAAATTAGCAAAAGCTTCTTCTTATGTATCTTCCATTTAGATAATGTCCAGTACTATTGACTTTGTAATTTCTTGATCTTCTTCCATATATTATTGCATTAACTTATATGTAGGTAACTTAAGGGTGATAGGGAAGATTAGATCTTAGCCATACACCAAAAAAATGGTGATTCCTTTAGGGCCTACTTGATCCGTATTTTATCTTTCCAAAGGGCATATTTGAGAAGTTTATGCCAAGTTCTGGGTTTGTCTATTGTATACTTCTTTATTGATTTCATAAAGTTTTTATTGGTTAATTTAGATACTCTATTACCATAAGGGTAATGTTTAGATGAGAACCTAATAATGATGCCATTATCATATGCTCTTTCTATTATTTGAATTGATGTGAAAGTAGATCCATTGTCACATAATAGGGAGACTAGAGTCTCAAACTTGGTGCATATGTTTTTCTCTAAAAAATTGGTCACTTCTTTAGTTCTAAACTTCTTTATGACTAATTATTAAATCCACCTCATGTATTAATTAATGGTAGTTATAATGTACTTGTGACCTTATGATGATTTTTAGCTGATCACCCATATAAAATCCAACCCCCACTATGCAAAGGGTTTATCAACCATTACTGGTTATAATGGCATTGCTACTTTTGGCTCCTTTGTGCTAAATATTTGTCATGGGTGACATTTCATCACATGATTCTAAACATATTTGAATATGGTGGGATAATAATAACTAGCTATGAGGATCCTGTGTGTTGTGGTTCATCTAGATGGATTCCCATATCCTAGATTCTCATGAAATGTGATCATTATCTTAGTAACTTCTTCCTTTCAAATGCATTTTAAGTAGGCACCTTAAAATTTATTTTAGTATAGTACTCCATTCTTGATTAGGTAATGGGCTAATTTGAGTATCAGATCTCTTTTGTGCTCCTTGGTTAGTATTGCAAGACAAGTACTATTAATTAGTATATTAATAATAAGATCATACTAGTCATTAGATTGAAAATATTCATATTCAGCCTACATGACATTAAGATTGGGGTTAGAATTAGAAATTATTTGAATTAAACCTTGGCACCTTACTAAATTTTTAGTATTTTTTTCAATGTCTAATTCCTAGAGAACAAACATCCACTTACCTCTTTGCTCTCCAAGTTCATTTTGGATCAACATGATGTTTGTAGCAAGGTTAGGTAGGATGGCATGCACTTTATTCCTAAGAATGTAGTGCCTAATTTTTTTCACTACATTTACCAATGAACATGCTTTTTTATCAATTAAAGAGTAATTTAACTTACTATTTTAAAAATTTGTGCTCATGAAATTAATTGGATGGTCACATCCATCAATTTTTTGAGTTAAAATTGCAACAATAGTATGATCAAAAACAAAGGAGTAAATGTAAAAATCCTTAAAGAAATTTGGGATTATCAAGAATAGAGATTAATGAATGGCATCCTTGAAGTCTTTAAAATATTTCTTGGTTTGCTCATTTCATGTGATTTTGGCATCCTTATTCAGCATATCATTCAATGGCTTGATAATTTCTACAAAGCTAGAAATTAACTTTCTTACAAAGTTAATTTTACTATAGAATGATTTTATCTCTTTCCTACTATTAGGAGGCTCTATATTTGATATAGATTCTACTCTATCTATATCTATATATATTCCATCCTTAGTAGTGACATGACCTATCAAATTTCCCTTCATAGCACAAAAAATACTCTTTTTGGGTTAAGGGAAATCCCATACCTCCTGCATCTTTCAAAAACCTATTTTAAATGCATAATGTGATCCTCCCTATTTTTATAAAAAATAGTCAGGTCATCCATGTATATAATGATGCATTTACCTACCAATCCTTGGATATCATGATCCATGGATCTTTGGAACATTTCTCATGCATTGATCAGTCTGAATGGCATCCTTTTGTATGAAAACATGCCCCATCTAGTAGCAAAAGTAGTGTTGACTCAATTTCACTTTTATTCAAATTTAGTCAACCCCTACTATTTTAAAATTTTGAATAAGGTTCCCATGTGTCCTATAGGGTGTCATGTTGGTCTATTGTCTTACTTACCCTCTCCCTAGTCTTTGTTGAAGTCCACCTTCTTTATACTAAGCTAGTCAACTAAAGTCAAAGTTTGGTCAACCCTAGTAAAAGGTAATCAAAAGATAAAATTATTTTTAAAATGTCATAAGGTAGTCCTTGACATGTTTTAATATGTTTACAAGTCATAAATTGGTCATATGATATGTCTCATATGCAAAAAGGGGCCTTTTGGTCCCATTTTAGCCCATTTAATGACTTGTATGAATTTTTATGCAAGAAAAACTATCACCAAGGTGAGTTTAAATGTGGAAGAGGTCAGGATCATGTCAGGGGTAGTCAGATGTCAGTCAAAAGCTAGTTATGTGAAGAAAATTGGAGTTTCTCCTTGTTTTTAGGCCCTTTTAGGAACTTGTACGGATTCCATGAACTCATCTTTAGCTAAAAACATGGGTAGGATGAATATTAACCTCCTTAGACTCTTTTACATAATTATTTTTCAAGGAAAATGAAAAAAGTCCATTTTTAACTTATTTTCTTCCATAAAACATATCCATTAAAATAATAATTTTTGAAGTGATATATTTCACCATTGAGTTCAAAATTCCTATCATTATCATGACATATAGTGAGTTTAATCCTTTTTATATTCATGATTAATTATCTCACATGCATCCCTATCGTAAGCCTATAAAACTTGTAAAATTTCATCATTACCTAGAAAGGGTTGGATATGGGGAAGGATGTTGTGGGGTATGGTTCACAAGGTGTGCTTTGATCTAAGTATGCCCATGCTTACCAAGGTGTCTCCCATTGTGTTTCCTTCACAAGAAATGTGGTAAATCTTTCAATCAGTTAAGTGGAGGAGATGTCTTGAATTTTCTATGATTTGGATAATTATGTGTGAAGGCTTGAACTTTATTGATAGGGAATTTATGATGTTGAGTGATATCCATTCTATGTCCATTTTAGGTATATTCAGTTGCACCATTAGCTGAACGCGTTAAAAGGCAAGCTTGGCTTCTACAACATGGCTAGATTGGATTCTCATAGGACTGATATAGGCTATAATTATCATCCTTGACTCATCCTTGATGGCACTTCCTACGCATGTGTTATTTTTATTTCCTTTAGATGCATTTTAAAATTTTATATTTACCCACCCTACCATGGGGAGGTCCTATTTCATGGGCTTCTTGTCTAGAAAGGGCCTAGCAAGAGGGGTGTGAGATTTCATTTGTCAAGAATGACTTATTCAACCTCAAAATCACCAAATTTATCATTTAGAACTACCATATGACATTTGTTCATGATGGTGGAAATATGTTTATAGAAATAACTCAATATTTTAGAATAGTTACAACAAAAATGTAGGCATTTTGTTTAGACTAGATGAGCCAAAAAAGAGAGGGAGGGCCAGAAACTAGAGCAAGGCTAAGGAGGGGAGCTTCCAAGGGGTTTCCATTTGATGATGAGGTCTAATATTATGCTGGGATTAACCCAATAAAGGTTGAAATTTTGAATTATCTTCCATATTTGGGTTCTAAATGGGCACTTAAAGAATAAATGATTCACAAATTCTAACATTGAGTTATAGATGACACACCTATTGGGGATGGTCATTCATTTTTTTCAAATTATCAATAGTAAGGATTTGGTTTTGGGATGATAGATATATAAATTTGTTCACCTTAGGATCAAGGTGTTTAATCCAAATATTTTTCTAGTAAGACCAATATTCTAATTATGCCAGGTTGTCTAGGGAGCCCGATTTGACCATGTATTCTTCATTGTCTTTTACTGGACAATGAAGTGTATCTTCTTTTGGGAACACAAAAATATGGATTTTCT
Organism: Torreya grandis; assembly: GCA_037957365.1. Lineage (NCBI taxonomy): Eukaryota > Viridiplantae > Streptophyta > Pinopsida > Cupressales > Taxaceae > Torreya > Torreya grandis. The sequence continues at coordinate 1,642,042 of JARHVA010002813.1, forward strand.
AGATTTGGGAGTTGAGGATGGAAATTTATAGGTTTATTTCCATACTATCAAACTCTATAGGAAAAGTAATCCACTTTGTTCTTCCATCAGATTGGACCCAAAAATATTTAACCTTGAGGCCAATAATGGATTTAAAGGTTTCCTTGAGGTTGTTCTATGGGGGAAATAATCTAGAGGGGTGGGAGAGATCTAGGGTTATTAATAAAAGTCCTAATTTTCTCCATTTTTTACCTACCATCTACATCCTTTCTTCAGTATATCTGTTGTGCTTGAGATAGTAACCTAGAAGGTAGAGCTGTTCATGGAACCTTATTCCCAAAGAAGTTGTCTTCCTCGTAGTCCTCTAGATATTTTGATTTGATAATAATTCTCCAGTGGTTGTCTTCCTTCATAATTTTCTAACCAAGTTTCTTAATCAAGACTTGATTGATGATTTTGACTCTTTTGAGCACAAGTCCATTGAATGTCTTAAGGAGGCAAACTTTATCCTGAACAACTAGTGGGAATCTAAATTTTTCTTTTGCGCCCCTCTATAAGAATGTTTTTTGAATATATTCTATTATGATATAAATTTTATTGGGGATTTGTAATAGATTCATGAACTAGATAGGGATGCTTTCTAAGGAAATTTTGAGTAGTTATAGTTATCTTGCATGTGATCCTTTCCATCCTATAAGCATGTTCTAGATTCTTTCAACTAGTGGATTTCATAGGTTATTATGAATTTTTACTTATAATAGAGGCATACCCAGTTATATTGAGGGAATCATGTTGATTTTTCATCCATAATTATTTCTAATTTTTTTTGGAGGGCTAGAAGGGTGTTTAGGAAGAAGGAAAAACTTTTTTTAAAGTTGATGCATTGGCCTAGAGCTTTTTCATAATTCAAATGTATATATTTTAAATATGTGTTTCTCTATGCTTTTGCTTTTTATATTCAGAAGAAGAAAGAAACTAAAGATTAATGGTCAGGGGTTAGATGATACCCAGATTAAGTTGCGCACTGTATCCAGACATTGTAGGAGCTCCTCTTTGGCTGTGGAGGAAGACACCTGTAGATAAGAATAAGACTCAAACACATAAAATGTTAGATAGATATATGGTGGACTGCCAAGTGATATTCTCAATCCCAAAAGCGTAAAAGCTACCTCAAGGGATGACATTCCACTATTTGACAAAAAGATTATTGTATGAAAAGAAATGGTGAAAGACTAAGAAAGAGAAATAGAGATAATGCGTACCTGTATTCTACAGTCAATCTATCATAGTCACCGACATCGATAATCCTACTAGCGTTAGTTGGTCAATATGTAGACATCAGTTATGTTACCAATGTTAGTAGGGGCAATGGTCGATGTCGGTCAGGGCAATGGGCCTTAGACAGGTTTTGGATTATGTTTGTGGTTGACAGAGGAGTCTGGGAGTTTAAGGGTCTGTGCAGGGTTACAAGATAGTGAATAGGGTCTTAAGAGGGACAAAGGTGGAAGGTAGTTGTATGAAGAGGGTCAGGATAAGAAGAAGACTTTTCAGCCTTTCCAAAAAGAAACTGGGTTTGGTCTCAACAATACTTAGAAATAACAAATTGAGTGATTACCAATCCATTCTAAAGATACTGAAATGAAAGTCAAAAGAATACTTAGCTCTTTCTTGATGAAGAACCAAGGGTGTGAAAATTCTTATTCCTATTGTGGCTTGTGTTGAGGTCCTTGTGCAATGATCCAATCCAATTTGGAGTCAGGAGTGCAGAGTTTTTGTAGCCAGGTGAGCGTTAGTCGAAGTCTGATGTCTGGTCTCAAAGTGTGTGCCTCTAGGAGAAAGAGAGAGAGAGATTGAGAGTGATTTCTAATTCATGATTAGGTAGCCCATAACTTAGTGTTAGAATTAGGTTTAAGTAAACTGACGTTGGCAATTCTACCGGTGTTGGCCGACAATTGACTTTGCCCGTTTCTCCATCCACTGAGTGTATTTGCCATTGGAGAATAGTTGAAGGATGGGGTTATTATGCATGAGTGTTGGTTAGGAGGTTGGAATGGCTCTTATGTGGTTATGATATGAAGGACTTAGTCATAGGGTGAGTCATAGGGTAGGAAATGGTCTAAGGGCGAGGTGTCCAAGGTGAGGTGTCCTAGGTGAGGTGTCCTAGGTGAGTTGTCTAGGTGAGTTGTCTAGATGATGTCATTAATTTAAAATAAGTATTTTATTTTAAATTAATAAAGTGTGTAAGGGGCCAAGGGGAGTCGACATAATTTTGGTGTCTATAATATGATTCTTATAAAATAGAGGCCTCTCCAATAAATAAAGTGTCATTTGAAAATTATTCATGGGTGATGTGGTCCATATTTTATGTCACCTTTAATCCCTAGATTAGATTTTGTTATTTAGCTATGAAAATTCTTCTTCCTATTGTTTTTTCCATCAAGATAAATAAATAGGGGGAAAGAGGATCTCATTTCCTTATGCCTCTATTGGTTGAATAATCCTTTGGGGACTCTATTGATCAGAATGGAATACATGGGGGTGGAGATGCAACTATGGATCAAGCCTCTTATTTCCACCTCAAATCTAAATGTATTGATAGGCTTATCCAAGAACTCCATGATACATTTTCATATGATTTGTTCATATCTATTTTTAGGAACATGCTTGATCTAGTGTAGTTAAAAGTTGAGTTTAGGGTTTCATGGATTATTATTATGTCATCTTTGACTCATTTTCCCACCATAAATACTCCTTATTATTACATAATGGATCCTTTGAATAGGGGTTACAGATGAATGGCCAATGTTTTTATAAAAAAAATATATGTTATTCAGTAGAGGCTTATGTATAAAAGTTATTTCAATTGGTTTGCTTCTTATTTATTTGGAATAAGGACCAAGAAATTTTGTTTAATTTTATTAGGATTGATCCTAATCTAAAAACTTTATATACAATCACCTCCACCTTGGGGTGGATTATGTCCTATAATTTATGAAACAAAAGGGGTGGGGGAAGCCATCTAGGCTTGGGGATTTGTTACATTCCATACAAAAGATTGCTTGTGATATTTACTCAAGTGATAGGGGTTTGTGAAGTTCACCATTTTCCATCAAGGGGATGATAAATGGGATATTATTCAGGAGATTGTCTTCCACTATCTATCACTAGTTTTAGATTCTCTTAACTAAGTTTTGAAATGATGGATGATTTGTTCATTGATTACCTCCTCTTCCCTACATTTAAAACCATCCTCGATAAGTAGTTAGGATATATTATTAAACATCCTATTCATATATGTTGATTGGTGTAAAAATTTGATGTTTATGTCCCCTTATTTCATCCATGTACAATTGGACTTCTATTTCCATAAGGCTTACTATTTCACATCTAGGTTATGGAAGGAACTTAAAAGGTTTTTCTCAAAATTGACCATGTTTTTATTATTTCCATTGGTTTCCATTTGGTACTCTAGGATTTATAGTTATTCTTCAATATTATTCTTCTAGATGAATATATCTCCAAAGACTTATTTATTCTATAATCTAAGTTTTTCTTTAATTCTCTTGAGTTTTTTTACTAGAATGAACATGTTTGTTCCCTCCACTAGTTCTGTCAACCATTCCTTGATAGAATTATGGATGTCTAGATGGTGTAACCACATGATTTTGAATCTAAAATGGAGTTTTTTATTTTGATGAATTTTTTCACCTTAAAAAATAATTAGATTTTCATTTGATCCAATTCTTAATAGGGAGGAGAGAGAGATAGAGAAGTATAAGTACTAAATGAGGGAGACTAAAACTCTGTCAAGTTTGACTTGTATAAGATTCTCCTCTATTCTTATTTTTTACCAGGTAAAGGGATTGCCTTTGAGGTCAAAATCCATGAGTCTAAACACTAGTGATGAATTCATATAAATCCATCATGTTGTCTATAAAGTCTTCATCTCCACCTCTCTTTTTATGGATTTAAAGGCAAATTAACGTTTTCAATCACAATCCATTTCTAGTCACTTTATTATTTTATAAACATTAATAGTTCATCCCATAGTTTTTTCCACACCATTCTAGTGTTGGGAGCATAAATGTTAGAAAGAATCCTCTCTTCCTTGGTGTATTTTTATTTTAACATAATAGCCATATGGTGGTTGTTATAACTTAAAACTTATCATTCTAGGATTTTATGTCCTAGAAGACCTATAATTCTCCTGAGGCCCTTGAGGAACTTACATTGGTACATTCCACATTAAATCAGAGTTTACTAATATAGTTGTTAAGTGTTATCTATGGCATCATGGTTTCTTATAGAGATATTACTAAATGGATATGTTTTTTTTCAAGTTCCTAACCACTCTATGCTTGATGGGGTGGTTTACTCCCCTTATGTTCCCTGAGATGAACTTCATTTTTAAGGCTTTATGAAGTGTTATTTAAGGGGTTTTTATTCCCTTTTGCTATCTCATTTATAGTTTCTTTTCTATGGGATACCAGGTTGGAAACCCTCCCTCTGGATCTTAGTTTTTCTCCCATGACAAATTTTTTCCTTCCTCTTCTATAATTGATGGGAATATATTGATACTCTTTAGGTTTGACACTAGATTTGATTAAGGGGGAGTTGGAACATTGTCTTTGCTCTTTGATTCTCTCTTTTCCAACCAATGACTTGGGAATAATATAGATGGTGCCACCACTTGGTGGGTGAGTGGAAATTCCTTATTAGTTTTAGGTTGGGGTGATCTATGGCTTGGAATAACCTTGTAATTACTAATGAAGAAAGGTTTAAGAGTGATATTATCAAGACCATCCTATTTAGGGTCCAAAAAAGCTAAGGGTGGAGATAAAGAGTGTGTCATCAACTTATTCTCTAGGGGTTCATTGGAACAATTTTACTTTGGTAAAAAATCTAAAAATGGAGGGGTAAGCTAAAGGTCTAGAGGGTAACAAAGGGGTTATAATGAAAAGGGAAGATAGGGAAAGGGTTGGGGACTTTAGGGTAAAGGAGATCCTCCATAATCTAAAGGTTTATTGAGAAGAGATATGAAGTATTTGGGGTTAGTGAGGTATAGGCTGGGAGGGAGGATTACCTTGGTAGGATACTTAGATGGGGAGGAGGAAGGGATGGAGGGGGGTTCATCTAAGTTAGTTTCAAGAGCAGGTCATAAGATTTAGGTTTAGCTAGGGGATAGTCCTTTGATGAGTGACTCAAAATGTTACATTTATTACAAAAAATAATTATAGTTTTTGTACTCAATGGGTTGAGACAATTCACCATATATTGATTTTATCTTTATTTTATGAATAATTAGTTTATATTCTAGGATGAATACATGGTAACATGTAACAATCATTCTTTTTCTAGATCTAGTAATAGGATCTAAGGCAATGGGTTATCCTATTAATTTTGTTTTTCACACTATCACCTTAAGTTCCTATAATCCAAGGGGAAGATTGAGAAGTATAACCCACATGGGGATATATTTTAGGGAAAATTTTCTTAGGTTCATCCATACCTTCCATTTCCTTAGGCTAAAATTCAATTTACCCGTGAACTAGGGGAATTTTACGAGAACTCTGAAGTAGTCTTTTTAAAGGTTGAAATTAATGAGAAAGATGTTACTTAAAATGGATACAACCTCTAGTTGACATTTTTGATGCCATTTTTTATTATCCCTCTTTCAAAAAGAGTCTATGTTGGGCTATAAACTATTTACTTTTGTAATGATGGAGTTAGTTAGTCTACTATCAACTTTTTCCAACACAACATCTAGGACTTTAATGCATATCTCATCATTGTTTATGGTGGGATCAATATAGTATTTGTATTTTTCTTGATCTACATGTCTTTTGATAAGATCCTTCCTATAATATATTAGACTAGACTATAAATATATGAAATAGAAATAATAGTATTATATTAATTTAAAAAATACAATTGTATTATAATAATATAGTTTCTAAATTATTGGCCTCTTCAAAGTGGGAAACTTCATTTGAGAAAGATCAATTTAATATAGTTTGTGGATGCCTTATTACTAGATTAAGTTATTAGTTATAATATTTTATTAATAGATAATTACTACTCCCCATGAATGTGGGAGTATTCTACTATTAAATTATTAAATTCTAATATTCTATCTATTATTATGAGCTTGACCAACATCTTAAAAATCATATGTGTCCATAGAATTTTAATTAAATAAATGAACTGCAAAAGGATGGTTAGAATGAAGGGTCATAACATGCCCCCCCCTTTAAAGCTTTTCCTTCAAATCTTAAGGTGAAGAAATTGCTTTTGAATGGAAAGAAGAGGTTCCCAAGTTGAATATTTTGGTTGCATTCCTTAACACTATATGATAACTTACACAAAAAATAGGATGAAAACGTGATGAAGGTTGAAATTACAATTTCTAGGTGACATTTCCAACCTTATGGAGAATTTTATTAGACCCATAAATTTTTGAAGTTAATTTATAGCAGCCTTTGAGCTTCAAATATGATTGCTTGTAAGCTTTGAAATGAATAAAAACCATATCTCCAGTTTGAAAGGACTATTTAGAGTGGTGTTGGTTTGCCTATTTCTTCATGGAACTTTTTGCCATGTGAAAATTATTATTAAAGAGGCAAAGGATATATTTCATGTATATTGAGGGTAGAATGAAAATCCTAGACATGTGATCTTATTATTAAATATGAATGAAGGGAAGGTGTGTTTTAACAATATATAAGCTCATATGGGGTTAACTTGGTAACTATGTGGTCGGAGGTATTGTATCACTATTTTTTAAGAGGTAACCATTTTATCCACTAATGTTTCTACTCCATGACAAAATAGTGAAGATATGTTTCTAAATATTTATTGATAATTTAGATCTTGCCATCATTCTATGGATGATATCCCAAACTCATTTTCAAATTTGTACCAAAATGTTTGAAGAGATATTTCAAAAAAATGGCTTGTGAAGGTAGAATCATGATCTTAGATAATAGAGTAAGGAACACCATGGATTTAGAATATTTGATCAATAAATGTCTAATAAATAGTGGAAGTAGTGTAGGGATGGGCTAGAGCAGAGAAATGAGCATATTTAGAAAGGCAGTTCACTATGACAAGAATCACTAATTTGCCTCCAAATTTAGGGTGACCTTTAATAAAATTCATGGAAATGTCTATCCAAATATTATTTTTAATTGGAATTGGTTTGAGTATACCAGGTGTAGTGAATGTTTCACCCTTATTATGTTGGAATGTATCACATTCAACAATAAATGTTTTTATATCCTACTTGATTCCTAGCTAAAATAAACTATGGAACACCTACTCATATGTTTACAAAAAACCTAAATTAAAAGTTTAATGGGAGGCATGCATATCCTCTAAAATGTGGTATTTGAAGTTGGAGCTTATTGTCAACAAAATTTAACCTTTATATCACAGTGTGTGACCATCCCCAGTATAGTGAGGTTTAGTAGATGAATCAACAAATAGTTGATGAATGAGTTGTTGTTTTAGGTTTTCTAGTATGCCATTCATTTTAAATATTAGGTATCCATGTGGAAATAGGAATATAATATATATATATATATATATATATATATATATATATATATATATATATATATATGCACAATGGTTCTTAAAATCGGCAAGAGAGAGCATCATCCACCACATTTCCCTTACCTTTTTTTCTAGTGATCTCATAGTCATATCCCATGAGTTTAGAAATATATTTTTGATGATCTGGGGAAGATACCCGTTGCTATAAAAAATATTTTATACTTTTTTGGTCACTTTCAATCCAAAAATTTAGGCCAATCAAGTAAGGATGCCATTTTTGGACTACATGGAAAATATCCATCATGTCCTTGTCATAGGTGGAACATGCCAAATCACTCCCAATGAGTGTCTTTTTAGTGAAGGAAATGGGATGGAATTATTTTATTAGTAACACACCAATACCCATGTGACATGTATTAGAATCAATAATAAATGGTAGTGATAAATCAAGCATGACCAAGATGGGGGTGGTGCACATTACTTGCTTGAGGCTATCAAATGTTGTAGCAGATGTTGCCAACCATAGAAAGAATTATTTATTAAGCATCATTATTAATGGTGCTAAAATTTTTCCATAATCCTTGAAAATTTTCATATAGGACCTTATTAGGCCAAATAAATCCCTATAGACTTTTTAATGTAAAATATGTCATCTAGGTTGTCATACCTTCAATTTTGGTGAGATCAAAATGAACACCATCAGATGAAATAATATGTCCTATGTACTCAAATTTTGATTTCCTAAAATAAAATTTGGAATGTTTGTAAAATAAGTGATTTTTAGTGAGAATTCCCAAAGAAGTATCTAGGTGGTTGTGATGATCCTCTCATGTATGGTTATAGATGAGGATGTCATCAAAGAAGATCAAGATAAAATTCTATAGAAATGGACAAAATACTTGGTTTATTAAGCTTTAGAAGGTGGATGGGGCATTGATAAGCCCAAATGTCATGATAAAGAATTATAAATAATTAATAATGACCATCATATGTGAAAAATGATATTTTGGGAATGTCAGCCACATGAACATGGATTTCATGATAGCTAGAGTGTAGGTCTAATTTAGAGAAAAACTTTGCATTATGGAGTTCATCAAGGAGATCATTAATGAGTTTAATGGAGAATTTATCTTTGACTGTGAGATTATTCAAGTCCCAATATTTAATGAAGAGTCTCTAAGAACTATATTTCTTATGACTAAGTAAGATAGGTGAAGAATATGTACAAGTGCTAGGTCGAATGATGTTTGCCTATAGAAGGTCATGGATCATATTTTCAATCTCAAAATTTTAAATAAATGAGTAGTGGTATGTCAAAATTATGGGGTGGTACTAATAGGAATACTTTGTATATGATGTTATTTGAGGTGATAAGGCAATAATACTATTGGTTACACAAAGGTAATTGCATGCTTGACTAAAAAATCTTAAAAGTCTAAAGGTTGGTTGGAATCTGGTGGAGGAGTAGTGTGTAAAGAGAATAATTAGGCAATGATTCTATAAGACCCATGTTTAATAAGTTTCTCCATGTTGTGGGAGATAATAACACTCATGGAGAAAGGAAGAAGACCTTGTAGAGTGTATTGATGACCATTCTTAGTGAACTACATCCATAGCTTAAAAAAATCCCAAAGAATGGGTCTAAAGGTATATAGCCATTTGGAGCCCAATACAACATCACATCCACCTAAGGATAAAGAAATCATGTCAATATTAAGGTTATAGTCACCCACATAACTGCAAAAATTACAACACATTTCTTTGCATGGTAAGGTGCCTCCATTAGAAATAATTATTTCAAAGCATGAATAAGGGCGTATAGAATAGTCTACTCACATAACCACCTAAGGTTAAATAAATTTGTGAGTGATACTATAATTGATGATAATGGTGAGGTGTTGTTTATTATAAAAAACATTGACATGCATTTTTTGGGGAGTGATTAATCCAACAAAAACATTCATAGATATTTTAGGAGGGGAATTTGAGTGCCTAGAATCATCATCTTGTGTTTTCTCCTCGGTGGTATCCTAAAAATCTTTGGTATCTAGTGGAAAATAAACATCTAGTAGGTAATTTTTTTTTGGTATTCATTTGTGTCTTAGATCCCGTTTGTCATCGTAATAGTAACAAAGACTTTTTAATGATGTGCATGCATTCTAGATTCTATGAGACTTTTGATGGGGGTTATCTGGGTCTTTAGACACTGGAAAGAGGGCTTAGATGGTGCCTAATTAGAAGTGTGACACTGGGAGGGGATTTTGAATTTAATGAGCTTGGTGAGACCCAATTATTCCATCATGGTGTGAGTTTGAAACATTATAACCTTAGATCGAATCCCACTATTGAGGCCACTAATGAAGAAACTCCGTAAAAATTCATTAAAGAGGCCCTTCATGTGATTGGAAAGTTTCTTGAACTTTATTTGATACTCCCACATAGTGCCAATTTTATGAATTTTAATTAGTGATTATACTAAGTCATCATATACACTAGGCCCAAAATGGGTAAGCAAGAGTATGGTTAACTCAGTCCACCCAAGTTCAATGTGCATCTTGTAGTACCATTGATACCACTGAACATATTTTTCGAGGTGAAAATAAGTAATAGAGACTCTTTCCTTTATGGTATTTAAGTTGAAATATTGTTTTTCATGATAAATATATATAGTGGGGTGAGTGCCATCAAATTTTGGAAAAGCTAATGTAGCACAACGTAATGGTTCCCTAGAATAACTACCATCAGAGTGATGATCCCCATGATTTCTATGTAGGTAATTTTAAGCATGGAAGCTGGAATGTTGTTCATAGAGGTCTTGATGAATAACATCAATTTTGGATCAAAGGCTAGCAATATCATTTGCCATGGTGCATGCATAGGTAAAAACCATAACCAATGGTTTTATTTTTGTAATAGATATAAATACAATTTTTAAGACTTAATTTGGACTAAAATGGAAGGGGTAAATGTATTTTTACTAGTTTTTTCACATCTTTAGGTTATGATGGATGAAGGCAGAGGAAATTTTGCAATAATAATGGAAAAAATATAAAAATTTTCAAATAGGGACAAATGAGTAAAAAAGGGAAAGGAACACTTTGGAATAATTTCAAAGTAAGAGGACAAAAACTAAATAAGTTATGGTAAAACTTGAAAAAATCAAAATTTAATATTTGGGGCTAATATAAGTGGAATGGGGATATGGGTCCTCAAGGAATAAAATTTGTAGAATGGAATTTAAAGTGTTATAGAAAAGTTTGAGAATAAATGGAACTATAGATCGAGAGAAATAGCAAAAAATGATTTTTTAAAAATGATTTCACTTGGTTGCTCCTATAAAAATGCTATCAATAAGTGTGTAGTTACCAATAGTTCATAACTATAATTACTTTGTTTATTATCATCTAAAACTAATATCATGGATATGGACCCCAGGTCTATTCAGCTACCTAATGGTTTTAAAAAATCTCTCTGGCCACCAATGCTATATGAATGACTAACACTCCAAACAATTTATAGCCATGGATTTACCCCTAAAAAATTGCTCTTGGTTTACCTCACTAGTTGAAATTAGTCAATTAGAATGGGTCCATTACCCTTTTCACTGACAGGTCCTATCAATGGGCTAGTTACTTCAAGGTTTGTATGATACTCCTTACAATGAGTTTTAGGCTGTATGCCCTAGTACTTCCCATAGTTATGTGGAGGTGTATTTACTTTTATCCAAACCAGATGATAGAATCATGAGTAGAAAAACCATTAATGAAGGCTGAGTATAAAAATTGTCAAGACATGTAGGTAGTTTTATATGAGACCCATAGTGATGATGGACTAGTGCCAAAATAAAATTATAGATCTAGATGCATGTATAACTTTAAAAAAAGTAAAATATGGTGTAGAAGGGTTGTAAAATGATCAGTTACCACTTTAAGATAACCAAGGTCATTTTAAGGCAAGGTGAGAGCATATGGTGGGTAGAAGAAAAAAAATTCCCATGGAAAGCACTTTGATACTAGTTGATAGGATCCTTCCTGCAATATATTAGACTAGACTACAAATATATGAAATTTAAATAGAAATAATAGTATTATTTTAATTCAAATTAACAAAATTACATTACAATAATAGAATTATAGAATTGATATCTTATTCAATGGGGAAACTTCCTTTTATCAACCTCAATTCATTATAATTTATGGATGCATTCATACTAGACAAATCCTATTTTTAATAATCTATCACTAGATATCTATTACTCCCCATGAATGTGGGATTATTAAATTATCACTCTATTACATTCTACTATTCTATCTATTATAATGAGATTGAGGGATATCTTAAAAATCATGTGTCTATATCCTTCTATTAAATAAATAGACTACAAATAGATGGTTAGGATAAAGGGTCCTAACATCTTTCACCCATGATATTTTTAGTGGGGATTTTTCTGTAGTCTTTCGGGGCCTATCACAAGATTGATCAGTTGCATCAAAGAAATCAAATCTTTACCTCTCTTGTCCTCTTATCCAAGTGGGTCACCCATGTTTCCTATGCCATGATCTCATTTCACACTTCCATCCCTGGGATCAGGCATTTGATTCCCCCACTATTTTTTCTCCTTTACCTTCTACCACTCCTTCTGCCATGTGAGCTTATGTTGCAATCACTAAAAATTTGTTAAAAATTCATTTTTTATATCAATAACATTTTTCAATGTTTATTCATGAATTTATGTTATTTTTACGTAACTATTATGTGGAATTTATGGGTGGAGAAATATATTAGTTAAATTGTTACTTTACCTAAGTAATAGTAGGCCACACACGCTCTTACTAAAATAAGGATTAGTGTTTTTATATGTTGACTATGTTGAAAATAGTATTAAAGTTTAATTATTATCTAATATGTTTATACATTAGTTTTATTCCATTAATGATTATTAAAAATATTTTTAAAGGATGATATTATGCCTTATTTATAATGATGTATGTACAATAGAATTTGTGTTTGTTTTAATGCTAAAGTATTTATTCCTTATGTGTGTTTACTTATTTATAGTTAATTATATGGAATGGTTTTTTTTGTAACAATGTGTTTTTATTTAAATTTGACTTAACATGTTCTAGAAATTATTCTATTTATGTAAACCAATTTTTTCATATTGGTAAAATGTTGACTTATTAGATGTTGCATGTTGTGTGTGATTTAATAGAATAGCTCATCATTGGTCGTATGGAAGTTAATATTTATATTTGAATAAACTTAATAGACATTCTGCTCATTTATAGTGATCGAAGCATCGAAACTTAAGCATAGTTTTAAGCATGTCATTGACCATATTTCATTAGTTTAATAGTGAATTAATTAGTTAAGGACAAAAATATGATGGTTTTTTATATTAATTAAAGTATTAATACTTAGGTCATAATTTTTTTTTAGTTGTTACTTAATAAATCATAATATCAAATTATAAATTCTTAATTAGTAGTCATTTCCAACATGACAATTGACTATTTTAGATATGCTAATGAACTTCTAGTTATCATTGTGCTTGTGGAAATTGATATATGTAAAATAATATAAATATTAATAAGCATCATTTTTAATTTAAAAATAAGGTATTAAGACTTTTAATTGTATTTGGTTTGAAATAAACTCATGGTAAATCAAGCAATCTCTTTTTATAAAAATATAAGTGAAAAATTACTCTTTGATGTAATGTTATTATCAACTTCATGACGAGTAAATATGAAATAAAAGGAAATTGATATCTCGTATCTACAAGAAGGCTGAGAGATGATTATCATTATATTTCCTATTTGGATTAAATGAATTAAAAATGTTATAGATGTTTATAATATATTATGATATGATACCCATTTATTTTTAATTATCCATTATAGAGATGTTTTTTATACTAATTTATTACATGTATAGTTTAATTAAATCATGTTAATATTTTATTTACTAAAATAAGTTATCTTTACACATTAAGGTTAAATCATGTTATTGATTCTTGAATAACTTGAGTTAGGATGTAAGGTGTCATGAACTAAAAGATAAATATTATGTCTCTATCACATTGGTAGCTACCACTATTTGAGTTTCTTCCACTACTCATACAATGCATTTTTAACTTGGAACATTTTATTTTCTTATTCAATTTTTAATATATGCATTTTAAGATTAGTATGGACAATAATGTTGATTATCAAGAAAACTTGTGACAAAAGTAACATGGTTTTTTTTAATTATTTAGTCAAATGTAAGAATGTTTCTTCTATATATGGATGATGATTTATGATGTAGAGGGCTTATATAATTTTTCTTGATTTCATAAAAATGAGAAATCAAACACCAAATTATCTCTACTATTCTCTCTTGGACATCACTTTATTTTGTCTTGGATTAGTTATTAACTCTTTTCTTACCCAATTCTTTGTCTCTTCCTTGGAACAATCCATACATCTCACATTTTCATACCATTCACTTTATTTATTCTCTACCATTCTTATTATTGTCTCACTAAACTCTTTACCTCACTAAATTCACAATGGTCTTTATATAACCTTAAAAAATGACCCAAAGAATAATATAGGATTTATATGATACTAAGAGGTTTTTTGACATCAATATATTGTAAAAATACTCCCATTTATCACTTAACCAATCTCCACCACCTGCTAACTTACTCTCTATCATACACACCACTTCTACATTTAAAACAAGGGTTCTTCTAACGTTTTTTAATTCATTTATTTCTTGTATGGAAAGGAACAATTTAATCTTGACCAAATAAAACATTTATATGTTACCTCTATTGTATTTGAGCCTTTAAAAAAAATTCATGTACAAGATTACCTATTGGACCACTTTTATAGGTTCTATATGATCCCTAGTTAGGCTTATTAGGCCTCTTAAAACCTACTTTAAGCATAATACTTTTACTTCCCTAATTTCCACACCCATACCACATTGAAAATTTAAAATCACACATAATATAATGACTTAATTTTTTACTATGTTTTGTTAGGTTTGGATCATCCATTTTCCTATAAACCACATTTTTATCATATAACCCTAGATAGGGTTATGTATAGGCAGTCTGAGCCTGAGAAGGGATAAATTAAAATTTTAACCATACAATAAATGTTCAAATAAATATAAACATGAAATGAAGTTTTATTACCTTCCTTTCACCCATTTAAATCATTACAATATCATATAGATGCCTTTATGATTGATTCCAAACAATATTTTAGGTTGGCTATGTATATGGTCATAGGTTTTTGCAAGGTTTACATACCCACCTTAATAAAATGAGTGTCTAGACAACCTTAAAAGTCTCTAATACCTTAGTAATAATGGATAAAACTCTTACCAATAAATATAAAGTTTTTTTCAATCTTCTATACTATTTTATTTCTCAAAGTATACGCTCAGGGTTTTCTTGTAACAACATTTAATCAATACAGGGTTGTTAAGGACTTAGACTGGTCTTTTTACTCTTTAGTATTGAAAAAACAAATTATAAGACAAAAAATCTTTGAGAAACAATATTAAGTACTTATCCATGTTTTAATGTAGTCTAACACCTAATTCCATTCTTGAAACACTCTATTCCTCTCAGTCTGTAATACTTAGAATTTTTGCTTACACATTACTGACAACACAAGTTTGTAATTATTGTTGTCAACAAAACATCATCCAAAAAAATAATAATAATTGGTTAAGTATAATAATAATCTTGTAAAGTCATATTAATAATGTATAACATGTTCCAACTATTCTTTCTCATGATCATCTCTTGAGATACATTGTCTATTTATACAATCATGCCAATGTATACATGTAGAAACACATGCTTTACAAGTAATTTATCTTCAACAGAGTAAAAAAATTTCTTTATTCTCTTATTTGGTGGTTATTTTACCATATTACTTAAAATTCTAACCCCTACACCTTCTTTCATTCATTTAATTACTTGTTACACACAATATACACCTATTCAAAAGACTCTAAAATCTATAACTAACTTGTTAACTAACCTTTAGGCATTGAGAACCAACTCAACTACTCATTTATTTTGTAAAGTGAATAATAAAATAAGAAACTTATTAAATTAGGCTCCCCTTATCCTACTTGAGTGTCTTATTAACAAGACCACTAATTAATAATACCTACCAACATGACCATTGCCCGAAACTTTAGACTAGATATTCAAATTTTCAAATATGAGGATTTGGTGGGAAAATGCCAATATAATCAAAATTCAAATTGTATCAACTCTTAACAACTATAAATGACCCATACAAATGTAATATGATCAAAACAACCTACTAAAATTCAAAACATGACAATTAGACCCATATGTACGAGTGGTAGGTGATGCTCCTACATCAATTTCATGTACTCATTTTAGTAGATTTAAAATTTTGTTTTAGAATTAATTTTATAAGGTTTCATGTCCTACTAATATTAGATACCTTGTAATTATTTATCTTATAATTCCATCAAGACCTAAATAATTAATTACCCAAACCCTTTTCTAGAATTAGTTAGGGAGAAAATGACACTTTAGTAAGGTTAAGGGCCTTCGAATGGTCCTATTAGGAAGACACATTCTTCATATTAATTTAGAGTTTACGACTGTGTGTGTGTATGCACACAAATACACCCTAAACTATATACCTTTAAAGGGTAACATTCTCACTTATAATATCCTTTAGGGTTTTATTAACCTTGGATAAGTATTAATAGTTAACCTAATATTATTTCCATTTGGTATTATGCTAAATTACCTTCAAAGATGATGCTAATTTGTGTCATCAAGTTGGGAAAGATGCCTTGAATGTAATGTATTCTAGGTTTTCAAAACCAAATATGGGTTGTTTCACTTTAATCATTTAAATAAATGATATATAAATAAAATTATCTAAAAATAATAATTAAAGAATGTCCCCATGTGTAGATATCTACTCTTACTATATGAATGCATCTTAATATATCATACAATGGAGTATTTCTACTTTTCATACTCATACTCACAATAATTTCCCTAAAATAAATTGTCACTTAACTCCTTTAAAATTCAATAACCCTTGCTTACAACCCACATATATCTCTTACAATAAATAAATACCACTCTATTAAAGATAACTAGGTTGGGATGTAAAATTATTTAAAGTAAAAGATATGCTTCCTTTCCATGTACAGAGTTGAGGGGATCTTAAAAACATAGGAGAAGTTTAGGACTTTATCCATAATCCACCTTTATTAAGACTTTTTTCTCAAAATCATAGTTTTGTAATTTAGATAGATTTTAAAAGACTAAAAATATACTAAATAATTTATGATCTAATCATCATGTGTAACATATTGAATGATTTGGAATGAGGATGAATGATTTAGCATATTATTATACATTAGGAATTCATAATACTATAATTATTAAAATTTATATAAAAGGAGAAAAATTGAAGCATTTCAATTATTCAAGGTGGTGAATTGGTCATCACATGATTTTTTATTTAAATTATTTTTCCTTCAACTATTCATGCTACTTAAACATTAAATATCATCATTAAAATGATCTATCCCTATGATAGTCTATGAAAATAACACAATCAAAAGCAATGTACATATTCATGAAATTCATATATATAAACATCACATGAAGTTTGCCAAATGATAGTAGGCATCCCTTTATGAATTTGGCCAAATGCAAAGCAGATGCTATCCTTCAAGTTGACTCGTGGATGTATAAGGAAATAATGGGCCTCAAGAAGAAAATGGAAATAATGGAACATAATCAGGAAGCTGATCAGAATAAAATCAATAATTTAGAAATGTAGATAAGAGATATTCCTATCAAACTTAAAGATTATGAGAACAACCTAAGAAGGCTCATAAAGGAAAGCAGAATGAAGATGGAGGAGGTTACTTCTAGCATATGTGCATCTACTGCAAACATTGGAAAACGAGCTAATGAGGAAATAAAATCTTTGGAGGGGCCTAGTAAGAGGACCAGGCAAAGCTCAAGGAAGAAAGCAATGCAAGAGGCTACTACATTAGCTGAAATATCCATACATGACACTACTATGATTGGAAAGGAAGTGGTGAAGATGATCCTGGAATTAGAAGAATAGGGTCTTTCTACCCTTACTGTTGTGGTCCTTTTAGTTGGATGTTATAATTGGTTCCATTTTTTGGTTCTTTGTTTTCTTTACTTACTTGAGTTTCCAGGTCTCTGTAAAACCTGGGGTCTTTCTTTTGATGATCTTGACTTGTGGTTTTAGGTCCCTGTAAAACCTATTTTTGATACTACTTAGCAGTAGGTGTTAGGTTTGTTTTACCTATGGGCATTATTGTTATATCCTTCTTCCTTTGTTTTAGGGTTTTTGGGTCCCTTCAAAACCTATTTTTACCTTAATCTAAAACATCACATGAATTTTGATACCTAAATTACATCATACAAATTAATTCCAAATGTGAAATTTATAAACACCCATATACTTAAACCATAAAATATACACATTCTAGCTAAACTAGCTAAATTACCCAAGTTACTATGTAACAAAATAATACAACTTAAATAAAAATAAAAATACCAAATCTATGTTCCTCAAAAGTATATCAAAATTAAGTAATAAGTAACATGATACTCATATACTAAGGATACAATTATAAGTCTGATAGTTCAACTAGCCACACACACACATGAAATACAAATGTACAAGAACTAATAACACAACATTTAAACCATGTGACTTAAAATAAATTAAAGCTAAGCATAGATCACCATGAAAATTTATAAAATAAAAATAAAATGTAAGGTAAAAATTGGGCTTTAAATGCACTATCATATTGAATATCACCATTGATAATATGACATTATTAGAAATTTGAACCTCTTATACAAACATAATTTCATAGAATATAAACCTTATCAACTCATTATCATGTTTAAAAATTTATTATCCCTCTAAGAAATTATTATATAGGGCCATCCATATCGCATCCCCTATTAATTTATATCATATATCATATTATTAATTATTGTCCTAGACAAAAAAAAAATCACGGACTAATTTTATTGAATAGATACATAAATAGATACAACCACATTTATATCAAGTGGATAAAAATTGTATTTGTAATATCACATGATTTTTTGAAAATATTAAATTTAATATTTTTCTTAATAGAAAAAAGACAAGGTAAATATAAACAATGTTATATGATTAAAATAATAACAAAGGCACAAAATGATATATCTAATATAAATATAGTAAAAAAAGTAAATAAAGATCTTACAATGTGCCTAAGTGGAGATAAATGAAATTGATTTGAGAAGTAGATAATTAAAAAAAATTATAGACACATATAATCTTTGAATCACTTGTACCATGATAGATGATAGAATTACTAATTAAAAGGTCCTAAAATAGTGCATAATATAATATATATAAATTATTATGATACGATGATTTAATTAAAATCAAATAAAAGAATAGTTATATTCTAGTATCTAAATTTCCTTATGGTGAGATTCTACCTTGAAATTGGATAGTTTGTTTCAATATGGATTATAGAGCTCATATCACCTAAATGTTTTTGAATCCCTTCATTTATGCATTCTTAAAAAACACTTCTCTAAAATTAGATATTTTTTCTATGGAACTACATGTCCTATAATCAAGCCCTAATATACTACATGAGACATTGAATCTAAATAAAAATTGGTGGTTTTTAAGGGGCCTTCCTCAATTATCCTCTTACTCTATGAAATTTTGTAAATTATCACTCATGCATGTCAAAAATCAGACACTTTTATATAATAGTCCCATTTCTTATTCTTGTGTATTAGATGAAATAAACTAGTCAATAGTATATACTTTTCACTAGTACTTTTTTGGTACATATGCTTCAATAAAACTTTTATAGATATAGAATGGTGTAAAAAAAAAAGTTTTAGAAATCCTTATATTTATTTTATCACATGATGTAATTTCATGATGTGATAGCCTAATTATTGTTTGTGTGTGTGTGTGTGTGTGTGTGTGTGTGTGTGTGTGTGTCCATCCTAAGATTGTCCATTTTAGTTTTGGGTCCATTTTTACATTTTAACAAGTTTAATTTTGATTTAATTTTCATCATTTTTATTCCAAAATGTTATGTTACATGTGAATAAAATTATATTTTGAATTCGATAAATTATAACATGTAACATAACATTTTGGAATAAAAAAGATGAAAATTAAATCAAAATGAAACTTGTTAAAATGTAAAAAGGGACCCAAAACTAAAATGGCCACTCTTAGGATGGTACAATAGTAGTAAGACCAATATAATCTATCCTAATAATAATCAAGGTCACCAAAACTCAACATAAAAAGATCAATGGGTTTGTAAAAGTATATTTGAGAATCCCTAAGTTAACAAATGCAAACTATTAAGATGTTTAAGAGTCAATGATGATAAGGGAAGACTATATGTGGCCCAAAAAAAAATGATGAAAATAATAACCCAAAATTAAATAATGATTCACATCTATGAAAACATTATACTATCATTTAAATTAAAATATATGTATCAACATTAGGTGTCTACCTAATGACACACTTTAATGTGTGTGTGCATATACGTTAAAATAAAATAAATAAGTAGGGATACATGTGTTATTTTAGTCACCTCACTAACTATAATTTATGGTCAAAATTAATATCAGATATGAAATTAGTCTAAAATTAAAAATGAGGAGAGATATTTATTTACATAATATTCCATCTCTAGAATTCCTCACTATATACATGAATTCCTTGATTTCCATTGAGGGTCCAAAATATCATAAATAATCCTATATAAACATATTGACTGTAACTATGAATAAATATGTATTTATTCACATAAGTCAATGTGTAAATAAATCAATAATGATGTAACCAATGAAATAATTGAAAAGCGAAAATAAAAATTAGGAATGAATAAACTTGATAGTATGAGGATAGTGTTGTCATCTATAGAATATTGAAATTCCATATGGCTAAATAATCATGAAAAGTGAATAAATATATGAAATATAAATCATAATTACCTCTACAAGTGATTAAATATGTTTCTAGTTGAAAAATCAAAGAAATTATACCTCTTTTTAATATCTTGAAATGTTTGTAGCCTTTTGAAAATATTTTTAACTTGTGTAACTAAGGATATCCTACGATAACTATATTCTCCCATTTAAATGAGTTATGGTATTTCATTTCACTCATATCAAAATAAATGATTATATACACCATGTGTAACATATAAAATATCAAAATCTATAATAATATTGAAAGCACATTTATAACACACATATATAATCATATGAATATGTTATTATCAAATCTCATAAATAACTCAAGAATAATATTCAAAATAAAAAAATATATATTAAAGGTAATGTAATATTAGGGGAAATATATATGCCCCAATTGAACCATATTCACCAGGTTGGAGAATATATAGCAATGAAACACAACAATAACATACTCGAATTATAATAAGATGCATAAAATTAAATATGGAAAGTTCATACATTGATACATGTAATTTACAATTTATAGAAAAGAAAAATAAATATTCCTTAGATGGAATTATATAAGTGATCAAAAATATTAATGTAATTCCCCAAATATATGCATAATTGAAATAACATAGATGTAAAAGATAATCATATAATCCAAATAGTAATATCATTCATGCTATATATCACAGCATTAAAAATATATCACATAACATACTCAATAAATTGAAATACATATAATAGTGTAAACAAATATATCAGGTGAATCCAATAAGTGAAATAAAGTGATCAAAACCAGATGAATCAATCAATCACATATAAAATACACATTTTATACAAAAATAGGATACTATATACATAAAACCATAAATGCATACCAATAAATACTTACAAACATATTAAATTAGATCATTCATAGGGAAAAGAAGATAACACATAATGTAGTGAACATGTTCAGAAATATAAAATTATAAAAAATTATCCACACAAAAAACACAAGATATGTGCTAGATTGGATAAGTTTCATCAAATAAAAAAATTAATATGATGATATAAAATAGGAAATATAAAACCTAAATACCAATTCCAAAAAACTCCCATCCTTTAGGTATTCCCTCAATGTAAGGATGCACCCAATGTAGGTGAAATTAATCCATATAATTACAAGCTTATAATGATATGTAAAGTAAAATATTATACATATAACATAATTATACCATCAACATGATGTCCATAAATATTATATATTAAAAAATTATAAAAATAGATAGATGATCATTATATGTTAAAGTGTGTTACAATTTAACACCCAGATATAAAGACAATTAAAGTTTCACTTTTATTTTATTATATTTTCATACATTAACTAAGGAACAATTCTAGTGGGAGAAAAAAAGAATATGATATATCAAAAACAAATAAGTAAGCCAAGAGTTTATATAAAAAGGAGGTGAAATGTATAGTAACCTATAACTTCCTTCAAATTTATGTTCTCATTGTGGAGCAAGGCTTTTATATGTATGTTATGTCATCATTTTGAAGTATGTGTAATATTCTAGGATGAAATATATTAATCAAATTCAAGGTATGGATAATAATGAAATAAACATAATAAAATAAGATAGAATAATGACAAAAAAACTAAAGCTATGAAAGGACAAGGGATCTTTAAAATTAAACCAAGATAAATGTCAAAATAAAAAAATATAGAAGTATCAAAAATATAAAGGTAAAGTAATAGAAGGATAGAACAAAGCATAATCAACCCAAAATATGCACATGAATATAGAGATAGATTAAACATTAAAAAGACAATAAATAGAGGAAAATATAAATAAACAATATTTTTAAAATAGATTATTAATTTCATGAACATGGAGTAAAAAAAGGCAAAATAATAGAACCATTAATGCAATCATTTTGTAACCATATTTCAGTTAAATAAATTATATCATATTATATTATTATCATATCATAACATATCAATAATATAATAATTAGATATATTAAGGATCAAGAATATAAGAATTATAAAATATCATAATCATTATTATCATCATAAATATAATTAAAATCCATATGGTAATTAGTTTAACTTTTTAGGGTTATGGAGTTTAATCCTTAGTTTTTTAAAAAGGCTCAATTATATTAAATTAGGGTATAAATATGCAATAAATATAAACATTAATTTTTAATAGAATTAACTTATTTTGACCTTTCTAAAGATAGAAATAAATAATGTAAATAAGTGCTTAGATAGAAATTGACTGAGATGAGATCTAGAGGCTAAAAAATGGGACACAAGTTGACTTGTGTATCACAGATAGGATTCAAGTGTCAAAAACCTTCCTATATAGTAGTGCCCTAGTCATATAGTAGAACCAATGGGAATAGTGTTTTATTTTTGGTGCTAGTGTCCTCTATGTAGAACTATTATGATCTTTTCGGTGTACTTGTGTTTATTGATGCCAAGCCTATTCTTACATGCATGAGTTTTGATTCCGTATAGGTGACCTATTTTGATTGATTTTATATAAAAACCCTAAACCTCCATCTTTATAAGGCATCTAGTTGGCATAAGTATCAAAGTGTAATGTTAGTGGGGTAGGATAGGCATCCTCAAGACCCTATTATGATGATATTTTCATACATAACAATACTCTAAGGAGGGATCAAACCCAATGTAGTTATGATTACATAAGTGATGGTGCAAGTTAAATTGAAGATAGTATGACTATTAGCTTGAGTTCTTTGAGTGCGCTTAAGATTATAAATTTGAGTAATTTGAGATTAAGAATGATAGTGCTAGTTAAAGTATAGGTGAAGATAGTAAGAATGTTAAATTGATTGTTATGAGTGTGATTTAGATTTAAAATATAAGTAATATGAGTTGAGGAATGTTATATATGGTTTTATGTAGATGTAGGGTAGAATAGGGATTGATATACTTGATTGTGAACAATTTATTTTGAGTTTGCTTCTGTAAATTGCATATGATTTCCATCTAATAGATTAAAGTATTAAAGTCATGTATATATATTATTATATTTATTATTCATTTCTTAAAAAAGGTCTATCTTGACCCTAGGTGGTTTTTTATTTGAAAAGATACTCATTGGTAACAAAATATGGGAAAAGGACAATATTGCCCAAATTGTGACACTAGCACCATAGGGCATTATTGTCCAAAATATGGCACTAATGTCTAAATAGCATAACTTGAGGAACTAGGGGAAAATATGATAAATTGAGGGTATATGACTAATTTAGGGATGTTCAGGGACATGTGTGGCTTGTACAAAAGTTAGGTAAGTGTCTAAATAGGCTTTAAGATAGGTCTAAGACTAAGCTAGATATGGGTGTTATCAAGTAGCACTCAACATTCAAGTGTTATTTTTAGATGATTACATTCACCCCCATTTATTATATAAATGAAAAAAGTGAAAGTACTATGATAAAATAAAAATAAGCGTACCTAAACTTAATTAATAGGTGAAGCCCATAAATCTAGATCAGATTATGTGAAGCATGCTCCATTATGTGCCCTAAAAATAAATCATGCATAGATCAATCCTTACTTAAAATATATCAAAATTAAAAGACAAAACTAAGTAAATATATAAGATAGAGAAAATAAATGGATACACCTCACTAAGTATGCAAACTAGTGCATAAACTTGGTGACAACCTATGTATGTATATGTAGATAGTGATAAATTAGTAGATAACTTAGACTAAGATAATGAATTGATTAATCCCCATGTGTTGGTGGCTCTAGAACTTAATAAATCCATCATTTTCCAACCCTAATTAGTGGAATGTTTTCTCTGAATAGATTATATTGGATTGATGGTGTGTCAATCCCTCTCATGTAGATGTCTGAAGAACTCAAGTAGACTATGAATCCATCATTACCTACCCAGGTGTAGTAGATGCATTCAAAAATAAAAATGCATGATGTAACTAAAGATGTGTAACTATAATTATAAATTTATATGTTATTTTTGTGTCCACTCAGGAAATCTAGAATGTAAAATGGCTCTAGCCCACTAAGGAATATTAGGTAGCTCTAGGCCACTTAGGAATGTCAACCACTATAAATAGAGTAAGGCATGAATATTTTATGTAACTTGGAACATGGTCTATGGCATGTAAAATGTAGAGAATTAAATTGTTTTTGGTAATTCATCTAATGAATTAGTACATAAGTGAGCATATAGAAATAATTTTCCATGTACATGCTCCCAAATCTAATATTTGAGTATATGTATTTTGGATTGAGTTGTAATAATATGTATCTAAGTATCTAAAATAAAAATGGAATGATCATAACATGTGTGATGCACCCAATCTAAGTAAATTGGTGTGAACTTAGGCTAAACTAAGATAGAACTACTAATCTATAACTAAATCTATGTAAACGTAGATTATACCTAATGTGCTTTTGTAGCCAATCTAGAATTTATTGAAATTAAGGCTACTAGATAATATGTTTCATGTCTTGGATAGTAGTAATGGTGAAATTGGTGTCATAATTTGGGAAATAATGTCCAAGTATTTTTATATCTTTGCATCTAAAACTGATCTATATGTCACTATTTCCCATTATGTTTTCCTAAAATTGATTTCTTTATTTTGTGCCTATGTGCTAAAAACTCTAGTCTAAGTGCATTCAAATAACCTAATATCTATGACAAACATATATGAATTCCCACTTTTTAATGGGATTTTTGGAACTTGTGAAAGAATATCCTCAAAATAAAAATATCTACAATTTTTTTATTTATAGCATATATAATGTATATGTAACAAACCAATATAGTGTGCATACATAACATCATAATGTAAGATAGTCTAAACATAAGTTTGTAGTAAAATACCAATGTAATTTAGGTTAGATATAGCATTCATAAGGATGCTAAGATAGATATAGAAATTTATATGAACAAAAAATATAAGTAATAATTGATTAAATAGCTAAGGGGATGGGACATGATCTTCATCAAAACACCCAAGTAAGAAGGGGAGATACGTGAAGTATCTCATGAAATATAAAACTAGAGTGTGTAACAAGTAAGATACAAGTGTCATGGCAATGATGCATATAAGAAAGCATATGTAAAACACACATGAGTCATGCATAGTAGGCCAAGGGGCCATAATACAAAGGACATGCAAACATGTCACTAAATCTAAGAAAGTAATACATAAAAAGACATGCTAAAAAGTACAAATAAATAAACAAGTAAGTTTCCTTAGAGCCACATGAAAGGATAGGTTCAAATGTATATATACACAATTAGTAATGCACACACAAGGACATGAGCATATGTCAAAATCATACTTACAATTAAAATAAGTGTTGTGGATCCACTAAGCAATGGTATATTAAAATTCCATAGAATAGAAGAAGCATAGAGATAAAATCAAGTCTAAACTAGGAAAGTTAGAAATGAAAGTATGCATGTATATGTGGATAAAATTTGTATAATAGCAAAGATGTACATAATCTGAGTCTAGAGTAGTAGTAGTAGATAATGAATTTGAGTAGGTGTAGGATGATCAATATCAAGATATAAAAATACTAAATCAGTGATGTAGAGTTTAGAAATATATAACCTGGTAATCAAAACTATGCATAGGATACCCTAAATGGTTGAATGTATCAAATAAGAAATCTATGTATTTGTGTATCCCTTAATAGGTATACAATATTAAATCTAGATCTATGTAGTGGACCTAGGTATTATAAGTATCTGTGAACACTCAATAAGAATAATTAAAGCATTTATGTATGAAAAAATTAACTGTACTAAGATAGTTGTCATACTTATTGTCTGGAAAATATAAGAAGTGTAAACATGGAAATACATAGAATTTACAATATATATTTCCTAACTAAACTTTTGAGTGGTTTTTTGCTTTCACATATTATATTATTTTTTATTTTATGGATATAATCTATTACAAGAAACATGAGAAAATGAATCTAGATACAAGGAGAAAGAGTGAATGAAACTATGTACAATTACGGAAAAACATAATAACCAATGGGTGTCATGGGAGACTCACTATCAATGTGGTCTATGTCAAAAATAAGAATCATAACCTCTCATGCGGTGTGATTGATACGGTGTAGTTTAATCGATTTATAGTATGAATTTAAGTATTGTTCATTATTGGTATCATAATAATCATAATAACCTAGAATGTTACTATTGACTTCTATTGTGTCTAGATGAGCATAGTGAATTTCCTAATACCATGGTGTTGTCATTTCTAAATTATGATTTACAGAATATTTTGTGACTTTCACCTTTGGAATTGCACTTATTTTAGGCATATGGTTATTTGGAGGCTCTTTTTCTATAAAACCTCTTTTGAGAATACTTGTTGGATTAACATGATTTTGACTTTGCAATTTAAGTTGTGTCTTTTTGTAACATTTCCTATGTATCTAAATATTTTTCCTTGATAAATTATATCTATGAATTATTTTCCTTGGGATGTTAACTAAATGCCAAACCTTGTTGACTAACATTATCAACTACTAGAATAGGAGTAATAATTCCTTTTGCACATTTGCCCAACCCTTAACCTTGATAATCAAATTTTTGTAGATACTTTTGATGAAACCCATACTATTTTGAAAGTGGGACTTCATTTTGGAGAATTATATTTTTATCCTTCACTTTTTTAATTGTGTTTGTTGTAATATTTATTTATCTTATTTTGATTTGTGAACTTTTTGTTGTTCTAAGTTATGTTTTGGTAACCACTTTTGTACTATTTTTGAATTTAACCCTTTTTTAATATGTTCATGTATCATTGTGTATTAACTAATTAATTTATCTTTTATAGGTTTTTCATTAGAAATTAAGTGTTTTATATTACTTTTTAATGCCAAACATGAATCTTTGTGTTGACCATACATTCTATGGTATGTGAAATAATATCTGGATCTCCTTAATAGATGTAGAGGAGTTAGGTTGATCAACTTAGATTTAATTATTATCCTTAACATATCACTTAAAATTATATTTTATATTTGACTAATTTTTTAATCACAATTTTTAGATGCACTTTTTTGTGATTTCTTGTTTTGATATGTAACATTGCTTGCCACAAATTGACTAGGTAAACATGCATATACACAATTAACACTAGTGTGCCGTAGAACCTTTTGTCTTGTAAAATGATTTTACAATGTTTTAATATCATCATGTAATATTAGATTATGATTTTGTAACTATACAATTGGATTGATCATACTAATAATTTGATCATAGATATCTCACAAGTGCAAACCCTAGTTTCTTTTGATTGAACATGTAGGCACACACCTTGTAGATAAGATATGAGAAACTAAGGGTTTAAAGGATGGATAGGAGACATATAGAAATTTTAAGTAGTATTTTAGGTTGCATCACCTCTTTTATGAGTGATATCATGGGCCTAGATAGAAGGAAAGTAGCTATCATCCTCTTAGAGAAGGAGAAGAATCTTCTCTATCCATGAAATTTGACAATGTAACTTAGAAGTGCACTACTAAGGTAAATTATATTAGGTATGAAAACCTTAAAATAGACACAAAAATATGAAATAAAAGGATATAAATACTAATATCATCTATATATAGGGTTTTGGTAGTATTCAAAGTAAGTCAAGTTCACCAATGATATAAATTTGTAAGGTTATGGAGTTTAAGTTATAGTTTGTTAAAATGTTTGAGTATAGTAAATTGGGGTAGAAATATGAAATAAATATAACCACTTATTTTTAATATAATTTACATATTTTTATATTTATTAAAATATCAATAAATGATGCAAACAAATAATTAGCTTTAAATTAATTGAGATCAAAGATTTGAAGGATGCAAACTAGGACATAATCTTATTTGAGTGTTTAAAAAAGGATCCAAGTGTCATAATAATTATTAGATAGCATAAACCTAATTAGATAATATTGTTAATGTCACTATTTTCCTTACTCTGGAACTAGGTTCTTCTATGTATAATTATTCCAAGCTTTTGGGTGCACTTGTGTTTCAGTCTTCCAAATTGTTCCTAGATGCACAAGTTCTGAGTCCCTATAGATGACCTATTTTTAATAATTTTATATGCAAACCCTAAACCTCAATGTTGTTATGGAATTTTGTTGGAAAATTTATCAAATTTTGATGTTATTGAGGTAAGTTGGACATCCTCAACACTCCACTATGAGGATATTCATCTAAACACCAACACTCTGAGGAAGGATCAATCCTAATGTAGTTATCCCCACCTAAGTGCTAGTGAAAGAGAAATTGAAGTTTGTATTAATGTTATATTAAGTTATTTTAATATGTTTGAGATTTTAAATCTAAGTAATATGAGCTTAGGAATGATGCAAATGGTTGTATATAAAATTTGGGCATAATAGTGATTTATAACCTTGATTATGCAAAACTTGTTTTGAGTTTGTTTCTATAATTTGCATCTAATTTCCATATAATGGATAAAGGGATAAAATTCATACTTATATAATATTAAATTTATTATGCAAGTCTTAAAATAATGATAGGCCAAAACTAGGTGGGTTTTCATTTGAAAAGATATCTATTGGTGGTAAAAAAACAAGAGAAAGATAATAACAACCAAATTGGGACACTAGCAATGTAGGGTGCTATTGTCCTATTTTCTGGTGCTAGTATCTAGGGGGTAGGACTTATGGTAATAGGGGACAATATACTAAATTAAAGTTTTGACACTACTTTAGGGATGTTTATGGATATGTGTTTCATACACAAAGGCTGGATAAGTGTCTAAATAGGACCTAAGATAGGTTTAGGGCTAAGCTAGGGATGGGTGGTGTCAAGTAGCACTCTTATCACTCAAGCGTAATTTTTATATGATTACAGTAAAAATAATCATTATAAATTTTAGTATAATCATTAACATCCTTAATAATTATAATAGACATTTTATCCTCTTGAAAAGATACAATTTTGTATGTTTTAATGGTATATCAATAAGTTCTACCAATTAGTGATTTATTTTGAAAATGTTAAAGGTAATAAAATAATACTACCTTATTTTATGTACAAGTATTTATTTGAGCTCTAGTTATAATAATTTTAGGTTTTATGATTTTTTGATATATATGTATTATTTCAAATTAAACATGCTTAGGTGACTCATAAGAAGTTCCTTGAAATAGTAATTAAAAAAATCATTCATAATATTTAAGAACCAATGTAAATTGGATGGGATTTATTTTATTTTACCAATCCATAGTTTTCCAATTAATGCCTTGTATATTTCATTATAAAAAAATACAAAAAAAATTAATAAAATGGTTGTAGTAACAATAATGATAGGTAATATGATACCCTCAAGATGTGTATGAGTAAGACAATTATGTTTTTTAATAAATATTAATATAACATATAAATCCCTCTTAGTGTATCCAAAAGTATAAATAAATTTCACTGTAAACATGTTTATAATTTAAAATTTATAAACCATAATTATTTTTATTAATCTTGAATGTGTGTATATGAAATCCCATTTGAATAATGGTCCATTATCAAAATCATTTTTATTAATATCATGATCATATAAAGTAATATAAGAAATCTATTCAAGTGAATCCATGATGACACCTATGAAACCATTCAAGATGTGAATATTATAAATGTCTGAAAACTATGTTTAAACTATCATATGAACAATCTCTTCAATTTTTTATTTTAAGTAACATGATTATAATTAGGGTTGAAAAATACTTTCAAAAGCTAATTTAGTTTATATAATAATTAATTAAAGTTAATATTATCTCCTTCTAATTATATTTGGTTGTTATCGATCAATTATTGAATTTTTTACCTAGTGAAAAACATCAATTTATATTATGATTAAATACTCTACGATAAAAATAAATATGCACTAGAATCATAGTTCTTAGGTAAAGGTGAAAATAAGTCAAACTTATATAAAGTATTTAAAGGGATCATATTATATTCAATAAATTATTTAATTAGTTGGTGAGGACTCTTAGATAATCAAGTAAATTTCATTTAATCATGGTAAGAGTACAAGCCTATTTAATGGTTGAAATAGAAAATTTACCACATTATTGGCCTTATTATTAGGTTAAAATGTAGTATCATTATCATTAGCCTTAAATGTTTATTAACTATGGAAATTATTTCTAGTATAGGTAGGTCTAATAGTTACATATTTGATGATATTGTCCTCTAAAATATTTATCTCATAGCTCCTAACCATATGAACAATTTCATCAAAAATATCAATATGACATAGATACCAATTTTTATTTAATAGGTTGAATTAAAATTTGAGTAAATAAAGATTGTAATTTTAAATTAGGTAGTTGGTGAATCATATCTATAATAATTATAATTAATTAATGAACATACTCAATAAAATATAAATTATGTACTTATTTAAGCTAAACCAATTGAAAAAATGTTACATTTTACATATTGTTGATTGAAAAATGAGATATGAAACCATTGACAAGAATTAAATTAGTTCATAGAGATATTTGGTAGGTCACAAAACTAATTGAAGGAATAATATTAAATAATTATATGAAATATATTAATCAATAATATACCATTATGGAAACAAAAAATATATAAAAACCATACATATATTGTATATGATAATAAGATTCACCCTTGATATTTAGTAATTCAAAGTTAAATTTTATCAATACATTATGAAATGGGTATAAAATGACATCATAATACAATGGAATGAGTAATATATAATTATAAGTCACCATATGACTTTATTTTTGACATCCTTAAAAACTATCTAAATTATTTATTTCATCCATTTTATAGTTTGGAGTGTTTTTTTGAATGATATTATATTGATAAGTGGGAACCAATATAGAATAAAAATGTTTAGTAATAAGAAAATTATGTGCTTCAAAAATACCATGAAAAAACTATTAGAATTGAAAAAATATTCTATAAGGCTGATTAACATTAAGAGGGAATATACATAGTAGTATATGTAAATAAAATGTTTGAAGGAAAAATACTATAAGTAAGATGACTAACATCCTTGTTTTAGATTGAGGTAAAAACAGGTTTTGAAGGGGCCCCAAAACCCTGTAACAAAGAGCAAAAGAAAGAACATCTAAGACCACAGGCAAAGCCTAAAAAACACTACAAGGAAGTAGCAAAATCAGGTTTTAAATGGACCTGGAACCACCAGAGAAACATCCGGTCAAAACCCAAAAAAATAGAGATCTGGTAATACATCAGTCAAAAGATAACAAAAAGAAAACAAAGATCAGTACCAGTTTCTAAACCAACAAGAAGGACCAGATTATTCATCCAGTTCCAGTAACAAGCTCATGGCTTCTTTTCCTTTCAAAATAGTTTCCTGAGTGGTAGCCTCTAGCAAAGCCCCTTTTTGTGTATCTTTCTTTCTAGAGCTTTGCCTCGTCCTTTTGCTGGGACCCTCTAGTGCTTTGGTCTCCTCATTGGCTCGTTTACCTATATTGATAGCAGCAGCACAGATGTTGGATGTTACTTCCTCCATTTTCATTCTATTGTCCTTTATTAGTTCCTAGAGGTTGTTTTCATAAGCTTTGAGCTTGACTGGGATCTCGCTTAACTGATTATCCATGTTGTTTATTTTGTTCCAAGCAGCTTTCAGGGAATCTTCCAAAGTTTCCACTTTTATCTTGAGATCCATGATCTCCCTACACATCTAAGAATCAAATTGGGAAGAAGCCTCTGCTTTACAATTGACCCAGGTCATAGGTGTGTGTGTTTCATCATTCTGATTCTTCCCTCTCCAATCCTCAGACTTTTTATTAGGGCTATTCCTGGCTTCCTCAAAGATATATTCGCAACTCTTTTGTTCCCGCTCTTTGATTCCAGTTTGAATTTCCATATCCCTATTTTGAACATCTTCCTGATCAAAATTTTCCTTTTCATTCTTAGAAGTTGGGTCCTCAACAGGATCTTCCTAGACAAA
Source organism: Torreya grandis (assembly GCA_037957365.1). Lineage (NCBI taxonomy): Eukaryota > Viridiplantae > Streptophyta > Pinopsida > Cupressales > Taxaceae > Torreya > Torreya grandis. Next base: position 1,674,646 of record JARHVA010002813.1, read on the forward strand.
TTCATCCTCTGACACTTTCTGGTTTTCCTCTGTATCTACAGTTTTGTTAGCAGAATCCTCCTCTGTATTGATGTTATCTTTTTCAATGTCTCATAACATTCTTCGTCATCACTAGAGTTAGTATCCCAACTTTCAGTTCCTTCTTCTTCCTCCAGTTTTTCCTCCTCGGGTTCTTCAATTCTCTCCCGTCCCCTTTCTTCTTCTACATTCTGCTTTTTAGGACTAAGGGACTTGATTTTGCCTCCCCTGGTTACACTTTCATTATTTTTATTTCCTGACACCTTATTTTCCCCCTGTTTGGGGTACTTAACCAATGCCCTATTCTTGCAATAGCCCTCAATAAGTAGAATAAGGCCTTCATGGAGGATAGAGCGCATTTCCTTTTTCCTATGAGCATATAAACTTTAGACCAGGGAATAGCGAAGATAAAAGGGAAAAGACAAACTAACCTTATGCTTGAAATGGTTGAGGAAGACAAAATGGAACTTGTGCACACGTTTGCTTCTTTCGTCTAGGATAAAGTACTCCCTTATACAGCTTAAGACATCCCTCCATATCCCTTTAATCTGGTCCAGCTCATAGAAATCCCCATTTTTGACTAGCTTCTGCTCTTCCTCATCCATTTTGGGGAACTTACAAAAGGCCTCGTTTGAGATGCTTGTTTGCTTGGAAAATTTGAGTCCATCCGTTGGCAACCCTGTAACCTCAGCTATAAAATCCTCTGTTAAGTTTAATGTGATACCATGCAAGGTGACCCTTTCATCAGACCAATTTTTGAAAAAGGCCATCATGATATGCGGTTTTGAACCATGGAGTCTTTCCATGTAGCTCGCAACTTTTCCTTTCTACAGAATTCTCTAGACTCCATGTTTCTCTCTCCATTCTTCACAGCTCTTGGTTTCCTGTTTACGAGGTTCTCCCTTCCTTTCATGTGCCATACTCATTTTCTTTGAATCCCAATTGCTATGGACTTTGCCCTGAAACCTCCTACTGTCAAGTTGATTGGGAAGTCAACTTTGTTTATGATTTTTTAGGATCCACTTCTCCCTCTCGAGGGCCTTACTCTTTAATAATTGAAATCCTTCCCCCGTGTTGCCACTCCTCCTACTCATTATATTATTATTACACTCCAGTCTTACCTTCTTTCGCATGGGTGGCATCATGAAGAATGAGCGCCCTTAAATCCATGTTCCTTTCTAAAGTTTGATACCACCTCACTATTTGACCTTCCCGGACAGCATAGTTAGCAAGCCAATCTGCAACACCATTGGCTTCTCGAAAGGTGTGGGTGATTTTAATATCTTCAAATTTTTTCAAAAGTGTTTTCATCTCCTTTACCTTATCCTCTATAGTCCAAGACACAATATTCTTATTATTAAGAATATTTATAACATTCAAAGAGTCTCCTTCAAGCCACAATTTAGGATATCCCGAATCCACAACTAATTAAAGGGTCTGGAGGGCAGCTGTAGCTTCAGCAATGTGGCAGTTAGATGTACCAATGGGTATTGAGATAGCATCAATAACCATACCCATATGGTTTCTCAAGACACCACCACAACCAGCATTCCCCAGGTTCCCTTTGGCAGCACCATCAAAGTTACCTTTAATCCAGCCTTGAGGGGGAACATTCCAAGTAACACCTGATCTGGGGTTATCAAGTTTACCAAGAGGAATATCCATCCTCAAGGGATTATCCATATTGAGAGTAGAGCTTGGATTCTTTTGAGAGGAAAAATTTTCCTTTAAAGCTCTAATGATATTCTGTCCTACCACCCATCCAGGAAGTTCTTTATTTCTGAAAATTCGGTTATTTCTTTCCTTCCATATTCCCCACCAAATATGGGGAAGAGTAATTTTCCATAAGAAGAGAACTTCAGGATTCTTTGAAGGGCAATACCAACTTTTGAGAGAAAGTTCCATGTTTTTATGATGAATCCATGTAATGCCCCATAGATTAAGAACCTCCTTCCAAACAAGCTGAGAGAAGGAACAATTCACGAATAGATGATCTATGTCTTCAAGGTCTTTCTTACAAAGAATACACATGTTAACAATATTAATTCCACATTTCTGTAAATTATCCAGAGTCAAAATATTGTTTTGGAGTAGGGTCCAGAAAAAGAACTTGATTTTAGGGATGAGCCCCTTAATCCAAGCTCTAGTCCATAACGGTTTTCTACCATTTCCCTTAGGGATGAAAATGGAAGAGACTTTAAACTGTCCACTTGGCTCATGGTGCCAAACAATTTTATCTTCTTGGTTAGGATATAGAGATATAGCATTTAGGGATAATTGAATATCCTTGAGATCTTGATCATAGTCAGTGAGGTTTACCCAAGTGTTGTTCTGCCAATATTGATTAACCATTATTCCCACTCTTTGCTTACATCTTTCTATAACATCTTTATCTTGGATATCTTCTTGTAAGGGTTTTCCTCTTAACCAAATATCTTCCCATAATTTCACCTTTTTACCATTGCTTGCTTTCCAAGAACTTCCTTCTTCGAGAACATGTTTTGTTCCCTGGACTGCCCCCCAAATGGTAGAAGGATGAGAAATATCCGGAGTAGTAAAGAAGTCAGGAAGTGACTTTGCCTTAAATAAGTACTTATGTTTCCAAATTTTACTCCATTCTTTATTTTCCTGATAGACCCTCCATCCCTGTTTAGCTAAAAGGGCAATGTTCATACTTCTAATTTTCCTTATACCAAGTCCACCATCCTTGACAAGTTTGCAGATGTTATCCCATGCAATAAGAGGCATTCTCCTTTTCTCCTCAGTACCTGACCAAAGAAAGTTTCTTTGAATTTTTTCAATTGCTTCCAAAAATTTAGTGGGGATTTTGAAGAGACTCAAAGCATACGTAGGTATAATTTGAAGACTAGCTTTGAGGAGTGTAAGCTTTCCTCCTTGGCTAAGAAGACTGCCTTTCCATCCCGCCAACTTCTTACTAAATTTTTTGATAAGTCCTTCCCAAAAAGCTTCAGGGGCTTTCGACCCAAAAGGGAGGCCAAGGTATATGGAGGGAAAAGAATCTATGGAGCAATCAAGGATTCTTGCAATTTTATTCTGTCTATAACCTAGGGTATTGGTAAAGAAAACTACACTTTTGTTCCAGTTTATCAGCTGTCCTGAGGCCGAGGAATACAGATTAATTGCTTCCTTTAGAATTCTAGCTTCCATGACTTCAGACTGTCCCATGAAAATAGTATCATCCACAAATTGACCATGGGAGCAAGTTAAAGGATGCGAAGAGGGTCTCAGACCTTTAAATAAACCTCTACGAACTAAGTCCCCAAGGTATCACCCCATACTATCAGCCATGATTATAAACAGAATAGGGGATATAGGATCCCCTTGTCTTAATCCCCTAGACGGATTGAAAAAATGAGACGAACTCCCATTTACCAACACAGCTATAGAAGTAGTAGATATCAACTATTTGATAATATCAACCACTCTTTGTTCAAAGCCAAAGGCATTAAGGCTATTAGAAAGGAATAGCCAATCCACCCTGTCGTATGCTTTTGCTATGTCCACTTTCATTAAGAACCCCTCAGTGTTGGATTTGAGCAGTGAATGAATATTCTCGTGCACCATTATAACTGAGTTGAGGATTTGTCTGCCAAGAATGAAACCATTTTGCTGATCAGCTATTATCAAGGGGATCACTTGGATTAGTCTGGTCGTAAGAACTTTGGAAATTATCTTATAGAGAGAGTTGCACAAACTAATCAGCCTAAACTGATCAGGGCAATCCGCTCCTACTTTTTTCAGAATGAGGCATAGAAAAGTGGCATTAATTTCCTTCAGCATCTATTTAGCTCCAAAAAACTCCTTTACTACATTACTGACATCCTCACCTATAAGTTTCCAGAGCTTTTGAAAAAATAACATGGGGAAACCATCTGGTCCAAGTGCTTTTTCTCCTCCAAGAGATCTAATAGCTTTGAAGATTTCCTCCTCCTTAGGTATAGAACATAACATATTATTCTGCTCCTTCGAGATCAAAGGAGGAATCACTCGTAGAATATCAGCCTGGCTTTTCATGTTGATGTTTCTATCAGCCTTCATCAGGGAGGAGAAAAATGAAATCATTTCCTCCTTAATTTCCTTTTCCTCTGTTAACTTCTGATCTCCTTTTTTTAAATGATGAATATGTGTTTTCGCTCTGTGTTTCAAAGTGGAGAGATGGAAAAACTTAGTATTTTTATCTCCTTCTTTCAACCATTGCACCCTTGATCTTTGTCTCCAAAAGGTTTCCTCCTTAGTTATTATGTCTTGGTACTGTACCAGTTGTTCACTTTCTTCTCTATGGGATTCTGAAGTATATCCATAATGCTGAATTTTTTCCTGGATTTTTCTGATATTCTCCTTGATGGTTTTCTTTTTCTCAAAAATATTTCCAAAACAGTCCTTATTCCATTTCTTAACTTCCTTTCTAACATTTTTGAGTTTGGAGGCAACTCGGATAAGAGTTGATCCCTCTATAGGAATATTCCACCACTCTTTTATTTTGCCTTCAAACTGTGGATGCTGCAGCCACATCTTTTCAAATCTGAATGATGATTCTTTTTTTGGTTCAATTTGTCTGCTGTGAATATAAGAGGGAAATGATCTAAGCCTATTCTATGTCGTGCTTCCAGCTTACAGGTATAGTCTTTTATCCAGTCTGGGGAGAGGAGAACCCTATCAAGCTTGGCCTGTATACATTCCTTGTTTAGTCTTTTATTGCTCCAGGTATACTGAATTCCTTGCAACTCCACATTCGTTAAACCTTCTTTGCTTATAAACTCCATGAGATCAATTCTCCCTTCCATATGAATAGTATTACCACCCATTTTCTCATAATCATAGAGAGGGACATTAAAGTCTCCCATTATAATCCATCGCACACAGTGATCTTTGCTTCTGAGTTTAGATAGAATTTCCCAAACCTTTTTCCTTTCATTCCTAAAATTTGGAGCGTAAATATTTACAACATACCAACTTTCCTTTTGGTCAGCACTAGTTAAGTAGACCGCCAAAAAAAATTTACTTTCCATCAAAATAGAGCCAGCAAATTGATTTTTTTTCCATAATATCACTGTACCTCCCAAAGCACCTTCAGAGCTACTAGCTTTAATGGTGTAATTTTTAAAGTCTTTGATCTGTTCAGCTTTCTCCTTACTCATTTTAGTTTCTTGAAGTAGAAGGATGTCTGGCTTTTGCTCTCTAACAAAATTCCTAACTAGATCTACTTTAAGAAGACTATTTAGCCCTCTAATATTCCAACTAAGAATCCTCATTTTTTTTTATTGTTGTGGATATAATGACGTAGAGTTTTCTGCTTTCCATCTACTATATTAAGCTTACTTTCTAGTTCTCTATTCTTCTTTGTAGATTTTTTCCCAGGTTTATCTGAAAATCCTACATCTGGTTTAAATTTGGCTTGCTTTTCAGATCCTTTTCCTCCTTTACTCCTTAGAGGACTATTAGCTTTCACACCGCCATTTCTTTTCGTAATGTGGTTAGAATTGTTCTTTATCTCTCCTTTAATCTTTTGGTTTTTAGAGTTTTTTCCATCCTCTTCCATTTCTTCTGCCTTGAGGGCCTCTTTCACTGGAGTAATAATTTCAACCATTGGTTCCTCTTGTTTTTCCCCAAACTGATCTTCACACAAATCATCCTCTCCTTCTTCTATATTGTTTCCCCTTTCAGGCACTACTCCTTCCTCTAATTCTTCATTATCCTGTACCTTTGAACCTTGAATTTCTATACTTTGAGTGTTATGAGTAGGGACGTTAACCTCTTCTTTAGATAGAAGATCTGGTTCTTTGTCCTTTGTTCCCTTCCCCTTCTCTTCCATCAGGGCATTAGAAATCTTGAAAAGGGGGTCTGTTATTCCTGATACATTAGGGTTGCCCACTTCTTCTGTAGTAGTGAAAATAACCTTATCTGTGTGTTGGTCAACTAAGGCATCTTGAGGCTTCCTTATCTTTTGGGAGTCTTCTTTTACCTTCCATATTTTCTTTTGTTGGATCTTGATATTTTTTCCTTCCTGAAAATTTCTTGAAATGGATCTTCCCCTGTTGGGGCAATTCTTAGCCCAATGCCCCTGCTTCTTGCACACATAACAAGAGTTTGGCAGGTCTTCAAAGACAATCACTTGGGTTTTCTTCAAAGACTAACATCCTTGTTACCTAATATATAAATTGAATTTATAGTATGTGGAATATTAGCACTAATTTCATTAGTAGTTGTAGTTTGTACTTATTCACACACACACACACAAAACACACACACACACACACACACACACACACACACACACACACACACACACACACACACACACACACACACACACACACACACACACACACACACACACACACACACACACACACACACACACACACACACACACGAATTTATAACAATTATTCAATTTCATCATTATTTTATAATACCTATTCAAAATTCAAAAAGTATTTTTACCATTTATTTATCCACATAAAATTATTCTATGTTTTTATATTCATTAAAACCATTATTATTCATATTAATGTTAGACAAGGAATAGACATTAAAATAATTGTCCTTGAAAACCATTTATATTTTCATTATTCATATCATTATTATTTGTAAATTTTACATCATCATCAGGGTATATGAATAAAAGAGTAATTAAGTATCAAATTAACATGATTACTAATCAAATGAATTTCAACAAAATCAATATGTATACCACTCAATCTATTACTTATCCTTGTAATTTTCTTCGATAAAAATTTATTAATAGGTATAAGATAGAAACATAAATAACATGAATTAATATAAGGCTAATGATAAAAAAATAATAAATCACAACCCTAGAAAGATTTTATTTAAACTAATCACATAAAAATTAGGCCTAGAAGGAGATAATAACATGAAACCCTAAGGTTAGGTGTTATATATTAAAAAGTATCAAAATGTTTAAATTTAAGTGGACATATATTAAATATAACTAAATTAGACCATTAAAAGAATTGAAAGGCACAAATTCATATATATAATATAAACACAGTAAAAATAGTAAATAAATATCTAAAATTTACCTAGGTGGGATTTAATGAAAGTATCTAGAATCATTGAGCTTTGTAAAATGTGTTTATATAAACACACCTAATTTTTCACTTGATTTTATTATCATGTGGGTTGAATATAATGATAAAAATGTGTGTAAACAATGCATAATAGAATAAAAAAGGAGGATTGTGATATGATGATTAGAACATAGTCAGACTACTCCATTAGTGACAATACAATATCCAATTATCTTGATAGACATTATAACATGAAATTAATAGGTCTATTTTGATATTTAATTTATATCTCAGTTAGTTCTAACACTTTTTATATCCCTTCAATTGTGATTGATCAATACAAACCTCTCCCAAATTATTGAATTGATACCAAAACTATCATAATGTATTTTCCTTTAATAAATACCTAATACATATTATGATACCATGTCAAGAAATAATTTTATTGGTGGTTTTTAAAGGTTCCTACCTTATTTTCCCTATTCTCTATGAGAGGGTGGAAATAAAGACTAATTTATGTTAAAAATTATATCTATGTACATGATACTCACATCCCTTATCCCTATGTATGTGATTCAAGAAAGTATTTGATTCTATATTCTCTTTCAATATCCATTATTTTTGTACATATGTAAAATAAAAAATTAATAGATAGATAATGGAATAAATTAAAAAATTGCATTAAAATCCTTGTAATGGTGTAGGAAAGTGATTAAATTTAAAGATATGATCTACTAATTTTTTTATTTTAAATGCATTTGGCTACTTGTATACACACACACACACACACCCACTTCAAATTCAAATGAGGAACTTATTGGAATGTATATTGAAATTATGGAAATAGGAAATCTAATAATAAAGGTATAATGAAACATGAATAAATGGAAAAAAAAGGAAAACCAACTGAAATTACCATATAAGATGCTCTAATAATGGTCAAAACACTATAAAAACTCCCCTATAACAACCAAGTTGACCAAAAGTTAGGAAAAAAATATCAATAAGATTGTAAGATTATATATGAGTATCCTTAGGTAAACATTATATTTTTTATAATGAATGATGATAAGGGAAGAATATATAGGGTTGGACATAAAGAAATATTTTCCTACTAGAAACCAAAATTAACCAATTACCAATATATACCAAAAATACATGAGAATAAAATTTGAATTACAAGGTATGTGATAGAGTAAGTGTCTACATAATGCCCCATTTTTTTTGTGTGTGTGAGTGTGCATATATATTAAGTTTAAATTAATAATGTGTGGATATAATTATTACTTCAATCATATCAATACCTCTAAGTTGTGCTTAAATTTAATATTGGGTATGAAAGTAATATAAAATTCAAAAAGAAGAAAGATGTTTTCCTCATATCAGTGTCTAACTTCAAGAACTTTAAAAATTAAAAAACATTGTCTCCTAATTATTTGATGCCTTTATTTCCATTAAGGGTCCATGAAATTTTAATAAATAGTACTTATGTCAAAATTTTGTCTGCTTATAAAAAAATATGTTCTATGTAAAATAGATTAATTTCTAAATAAATAGATATTAATGTATCCAATGAAACAATTTAAAAAATAAAACAAATAACATGAATTGATACACCTAATGTTTCAAATCATGAGTCCATATCTAATATATATATAAAATCCATAACCATTATTTCATTAAATCTAGACATATGTCTAAGAATCTGGACTTATATTAACAACATTTTTAGTTTTATAATTAATGAAATTGGATTTTAATATTTCTATTATTGGTTTTTAACTAGTGTGATATTATATTTCAATATCTATACCTTTTGTTTTAAGTAATGTGATACTGGATTACAATGTTTCTTTTATTAGATTCTAACTAATGCAAAATAAGTTTTCAATTATATCCTAAGTATTATTGATCACATTATACTTCATAGTGGTCCTACTACCACCTAATATTTATCTACATTTGACCTCATATTAACAAATCACATCATGAGGCCATGTAATTAATATGTTGATATTGATATTTAGAAATATTATTTCACCTATGTAGAACATATTTACACCATGTACAAGAATTATAAACTATTATTTATTGACCAAAAAAATGTCCCACTCTACCATTGTAAAACCATATTGGATTTGACATAAATTTATCTAAATTTTAATAGCTAACATTTAATGTAGTACCCTTTTGAAATAACTAATCACTTCACTGGATATATTTCTCTAGTTTCTTATTATTCTATGTTTTATGTTATTTTTTATCTACTTCCTACTTAGATATGTGTGAGTTCTTCTTGGTTTTTTTAGGTTCCCTAGTGGCATGCCAGCTTTAGTTGTTATTTTTAGGGTTTTTTACATACTTTGGCTCAGTATGTAAAGGTTATGAGATCCTTTAAAACCCACTTTTTACCTATATCTAAAAATAATAATCACTTCAAAGCCACATTGTATATATTAAATCAAGGTTCACACATTTTAATGTCAAATACATATCTTCATGCCTAAGGGATACAATTTTAGTCTAAGGCTAAATCCATAAATTTACATGTCCACTAAGTGTCCATGAATTTGTGAACACATGGACTTGTTAAAATTTATAGGTTTTTTCATTTTTATATCAAAAGTTTTTTGAAACCATTGTATATGCAGAATTATTGGTTAAATTTGAGGATACAATCATTTTTTTTGATATATTATGTACAAAAAAAATCTTATACATGGAGATAAAGTAGATTTACTATTTTCCAAGGCCACCTCTATGAATCTATGACTATTTAGCCTTTTGTTGATTTCCATGCATTGTCTTCTAATTTTGTATGTAGAGTTATTAAAAAGAGATGTATGTGCTAAATTAATGTTTTAATTATGGTGTGTTTATCTATTCTCTATAGGAAAGTTGTATATGTGAACGAATTTAAGTTAAAGGAAAGATAAATGATATATATATATATATATATATATATATATATATATATATATATATATATATATATATATATATATCATTTATCTTTCCTTTAACTTAAATTCGTTCACATATACAACTTTCCTATAGAGAATAGATAAACACACCATAATTAAAACATTAATTTAGCACATATATATATATATATATATATATATATATATATATATATATATATATATATATGAACATTGAATAAAGTTACATAAATAATGAAGGATTCTATGAACTTGAGTTAATGATGATAATAAAAAATGTATTAATGATAAATAATTCAATGAAATAAATATAAATTTTACATTCATATTAAATAATAGTACATTGATTTTAAAGTATTATTGGAGCATTATTTTTAATAAACTCACATATCGGGCCAAGATAATATCACATATTAGCTTATGATCTTAAATATTTTCACCAAGTAACTTAAAATTTATTACCCTATTCAAGTATTTAAAGGTATGATATAATGGTCTCATGTATTTTATGAGGTATCTTAATCGAGATCATTTCCATGTTTTGTTTGGTTTTCATGCCCAAATGATACTATCCACATGAATCTCCAATTTAATTTCATTTAATTTGGCACACATTTTATTTATCCTTGACCAAATTTATTATAATGTTTCACCTTATTCCATCCCTACATGTTTCCCATATTTAATCTTCACATTTTCCATGACATTATCACCTTTGGTTTAAGGTAAAAAATACCATATATCCTTTTCCATTCATATATTTTAATTTTCATTTGATGGTCATTCTAAACTAATTTATCCCATATACACATCCATAAATTCATTGAAATCTTATATATGTATTTAAAAAATAGGCCCAATATAAATATAATTATTGATTGTGATATTTTTATTAATGTAATATTCCAAGTGAAAATTTGTATTTCTAGTTATTTGGTCATATAAGTATTTTTATTGGATTTTTTATGTCCAAAACAAACATATAACATATTGATATGATTTAAAAATGGTGTATCCAGATCAAATAAAACATTTTGCTAATATATTATCTTTAGAAGCTAAGATTCTCTACTCTATCCATTGTGGTTTTCCCCCAATGTTTTATATATATGCTTCTAGTTATTTTAAAGGTACCGAAAGAGGTTTCCCTTTTGGAAAGTTTGGCCCACCATTACATTTTTTATGCCAAATTAGGAATGGACAAGATAATTTTAGATATTTTATTGTTGATTTATATTTCATGATTGGTATTTCATTGACTATATAAAACCTAGACATCTTAAGTCTTATAATACCCACTATATTATCATTCCACCTAGTAAGTGTGGTTTCGTAAAGGCCTTTAATTTATGTAATTCCTTAATAAGGTAAGGAGTTAATGTAATTTATCCCTCTTGTCATTTTCTATTGGTTTCCATGATATGTGGTAAATAAAACATGTCTAATTTCCATAATTATGTTGCTAATCTACCAAAAGTCCCATCTATATCCTCTTCAATGTGTCCCAATAGAAGGAATATTTAGTACACAATATGAATAATATATAATTATTATTATCACTCAAAGTATTATATAGATTTAATTAAAATATTAGTGCTTGGTTTTTAAAAGAATTGGTTATAATAATAACACTAATTGATTAAGAATGGACAAATTTATATTTGTACCCTTTGAATTTTTCATGTACTTAATATTTTAATAGTGTATCATGAAATGGATGTTTTGATGATCCATTACTATTATATAATAAATCCCCATATTCATTAGTGAGTAGTTTTTCGAGCTTCCTAAGATGCAAATCCAACAATGTGATTGTGTAATTTGCTTCACATTTACAAAATGGTATTCCAAAGTGACCAAAATCCCAAATATTATGTATATGTGTGAGCATAAAAATCAAATTAATTGGGAGGCTCATACTATTAATTATTGACTTAACTTTATTGCCTATCCTTGGTATGAAAGCTTTCATGTTTCTATTTTATCATGTATAATTATTAACAATCCTTGAGGTTGTTACTCTAATTGAAATTTATGGGAATAATAATGCGAATGATATATTTTAATGTATTGATTCTTCCATTTTAATTCCTCTTAATTTTTTGATAGGGACTCTAGGAATGGGGTGGCTTTATGTTTGTTGTAAAGAATTGCACACTGATCACACTTGGTGAATAAATTGTTCTCTCCAATAGTAAGATGTTGAAAATTTATAGTCATTATATAGTTAAAGTTTTTCTATGACATATGAATAAGGTTCAAAACATTGAGATCATCATTACACTTATTTCACTTTAAATTATTTGTATATTATGTAGAAAGTAGTATCTGAGGAATATTGATTCCATTTTGTCTTATATTATGAGTCAAATTTGGAGAAATATCTTAAATTATCTCAAACATTATTTATATGGAAGTAATCTTTTTTGTGGTATTTGACCTTTGTTTCTCTTTCCCAGTGTTACCATTTAGTACATGCCTATAACCATTTAATCAATCATATTTATCACTATAGAAGGTGTTCCTTGGGTACCCATATGTTTTATGTCATGCATTATAACATACATCCATCCCATAAAATATAATTATATGTACCTCCATAAATTATTCACCCACATTAAAGATGGAATTAATTTTTAATGCATCTAACACTAGTTTATTTATACCCTCTTCATTAAGGGCTCTAATTTTGCACCATATAAATTTGACTAAACCAATACAATTTTTTTTGTAGATAATATGATTTGAAGTAGTGATATTCCAACTTTTACACTTCATATAAAAACATTGACCATTTTTTATCTTGAACTATTAGATATGATGAATTGAGTAGAGTGACATCCAATTTTTGATGTTTTTGATTATTCTAGGGTCTTTTGATAACTTATTTAGAATGATGATAATTAGTGGAATAAAAATAAACTAGGTATACCAATTGGGATTTCCACTTTTTTAATGAATCTAAAATGTTTACCACAGCCTCTTTTTGTATTTATTTGAATCTAACATCCATGGGGAAAGCATCTATGATGGACAATTTCTAAGTAGGTCATTGTATGAGAGATCCTTCAGATAGGGCTCAACCTTTAAATTTGGGTTTTAGTAATTTAAAGATAATCACACCCAAGGTATTGACATATGATATTTTAAATTGTAGTATATCCCATGTAATTACATTTTTATCATTTCCCCTACAACATATTTGATAACTAATGGATCAATTCAACACCAATACCTATGAACTTGAAATTATGTTCACCACCATGTAAAAGGGATGGACCATATAATTTATCACTCCATTTATCCTTTATGGTGCTTCCTATTTCACAAAAAACAAATTTTTAATTAGAAAAAATATTAATTTCTTGAATTGTAGTAATTTTGAGCATTGAGAACATAAATTTCCCATATTTTTGGCTAATACACAAAAATTTAGGGGTCCCAATATAGATTATTATATTTTATGATCTTATTACATGAGTTATCAACCCTAGGATTATTTTTTCATTAATTAAAGAACATATATATTTGATAGCCACATTTTAAAAATAAAATTAGTACTATATCTAAGCCTTTTATTTATGGTGTTTTCATTTTCGTCATTGCAATATCTCTTTTCCATGATAGAAATATAGTCCTTCAAGTCACTATATGTGATCAATATGAGTTGGTTGAATTAAAAAATGTTTGTTCTTTGACAATTCCCCCTCTTCCGAGGCAATCTAGTATCTTATCATGACCTAGTTGAAACCATTTAAAAACTATGGATTATTTGCACAGACATTTGCATGACACTTTATATGTTGTTTTGATTCTATGATTATCATATCATGAAATGATTTAAATTATTTTATTTTATAATATTTGCATCATTATTAGGATAATGTCTCTTTTATGATGTTTTATCTTAGTTGATTAATTATTTATGATCACTAAATGTTATATTGGTTCAAATAATGTTGATGTCTTCTTTTATGACTTTAAGAACTACACTAAGTAGGAATGATCAATAGAGTCTAGATGGAAAGGTTATGTAAGTTTAAAATTAGTTACATTCTAAAAATTAGTATTAATACATATGAATTTCCAAAATTACCATAATTAGCCAATTTTTTGTTGACTTTTGAATTTTGACAACACTTATTTATCAGTTTTTAGTTCGAGTGTAGGAGCTAAATGTGATTTAATAATTTGATTAATTTTTTGATTTAATTGATTATTAAATTGAATTATTATCTTATCTAGCATAATCTTGGTCAATCATAATTGGGTTACCATTTTTTTATGCCCTGACATACACACCCCATTTTAAAATCCAAATAGGGGCCCACTATTGATTAATTATCCTAATTTGATGTATTGTGAACTAGAAGTTTATAATGTTGAATTTTTAAAAAGACTAAAATTAAAGTCATTTCAGTGTTTGAAGTATGTTTCAAACTTATATGAGAATCTAAGTTTTGCATATGCCTTAATATATTATTCACTTTTGACCTTCAATTTTCCTTTAACTTGGTGCTTATGCATATATTTTATATGTGATTTAATGGCTAATTGGGCTAATGTGTTATGATTTTAGTTGGATATTTACCTATTATGTGTCTTTAATAGGTTATTATATGATTAAATGTTTCCCCAAAATAGTTTTATGCTAGTCTACATTTTCCACATGGTATCATTATGCTCATCTAAAGCCCAAGTGAAGAACATAATTCAACTAAACAAGTGGATCACTAGTTGATGAGTCCAAACTATGGATCATTATTGGTATAAAATTTCTTCATTTTTCTTCCATTACCTCTCTTATAAATTGAATAATGTAAGGATCTTATACCTGTATCTAATCCTAGTGTAGTAAATAAATGCTTTATCTTAATGTAATTAAATCTTGAATGACTAACTGTAATATTTAATACTAACTCTTTGCATGTTTAATCTCTCCATTTTATGTATATATATGTATGATACAATAATATATAAAAAATAAGAGTCAATTATTATGATCTTCTAAGGGGACCTATAGAAATGATTCCAACATTTTTCCAAGCTTTAAAATTATTGGACACTCTTCTAGTTCATTTGAGTCTTCTCTAAACTAAGTAAAGGACTTGTTCATAAGCTACAAACTATCATAGTCTTTTACTTTGAACTTGACCAATATGTATGGACTCAGATATGGACTCATTCAAGATCCAATTTTATTCACCAAAACATTCTACCTAGCATAACAACCATATTATGGACTTATTCAAACATCCAAGTTTCTTGAAACAAGTTGCTACAGAGTTGCTTCATATTCCATCAAAGTTGTTATATATTTTATTTTGTCTCTATCAAATTTTCTATGAAGTTACTTTGGACTTTTCTAAAGTTACTATTAAGTTTCTTCAGACTCAACTCAAATCGATCTAGACTCTTCTAGTCTAGCTTTTGAGATTGAAAAAATAAAATATCTATACTTGGATATTGTTTTGGTTACTTACTATTTATAGGATTAATTCTCTCTCTCTCTCTCTCTCTCTATATATATATATATATATATATATATATATATATATATATATATATATATATATATATATATATATATATATATATATGAATGTAAATATGTCCATAGTCTTAAAAAGGCAAATTGATTTAGTAGATCTAAGTAGCCAGTATTAGTAGATATGTAGTGGATTTTGTAATAGACAGTTCTTCCTATTCCAAATCAACAATTTCCTATTTTTAAGAACCACTAAAATTAGGAAATTTATCTTGATAAGAGAATATTGACTAATAATATCTATGGATCTTATGTATGTATGTATGTATATATATATATATATATATATATATATATATATATATATATATATAAATGTAAATATGTCCATAATCTTAAAAAGGCAAATTGATTTAGTAGATCTAAGTAGCCAGTATTAGTAGATATGTAGTGGATTTTGTAATAGACAATTCTTCCTATTCTAAATCAACAATTTCCTATTTTTAAGAACCACTAAAATTAGGAAATTTATCTTGATAAGAGAATATTGACTACTAATATCTATGGATCCTATGTTACAAAATTATATAATGATATATTTGTGTCTTTATGAATATATATGGATTGAGAAATAGATAATATATTGTTGTTCAGTTAATATTCTAGTGAAGTTACTATTACATTTATGTAATTTACTTTGATTAATGAATAAATCTTCAATTTATAGGTACTAAGTCTTATTTCATTCATGTTCCCAAGGGGAACAAGGGCCCACTCTCCTAAAAAATTAGGAACCTATTTCTATATCATATTTTATGTGTTTATAGTTTCGAGTAATTATATATCTATTTCATGTTCATAGAAGTAATTCTAAATATACTTTAAAACTGTTGAAAATATATTTCAATTCTAAGAGTTAACTCAATATTTCAAATTGGTCTTTTAACTTTTAGTAGATTACTTATTTCTATCAAGTGTGTTTATTTCAACAAATTAGTTTATAGAGTGTCTTAATTATACAAGTGTGTTTATTTGTTTTATAAGTAAATAATTTATAGGATAGATTAGATTATACATTTAGAAAGACAACACCCCCTGCTAATCATATTTTTAACACCTCTTACAACCATAAGACTATTTACAAATAACTTTGAATACCACCCCTAGTTTAAATGACATCAACATATCAAGCTTATTAAATAAAGAGATTAATGACACTTATCATTAATATCTTACTAAGTTTCACCATCCCATTCACACATAGGTGATGTTAATATAGTTACTTATATATATCCTAGGCAAGTGAATTGATATGATATTTCTAAGTGTCACCATCATGATCACCTATATGTGACTTTATTAGAGGTTCTTGTACATATTATCCTAGATAAGTGGAGTAGAGAGAGATATCCATGTGTCATCATCCCAATCACCTAGAGGTGATGTTTGCATAGTTCATTTTATGATTTATCCTAAGTGAAGTAGTGAGCTCCATCCAAATATCACCATTCCTCTCACATGGACGTGACATCATCATAGTTATTTATATGGATAATAAAAAGAAATTAGAGGAGTGAGAACCATCCACATGTCACCATACCACTCACATTGAGGTGACATTAATAGAGTTCATTATAATAATTATCCTATGTAAGTGGAGTGCCAAAAGCCATCCATGTGTCAACATCTCTCTCACCTGAAGGTGATACCAATAATGTTATTTATAATAGTTATCCTAGGCAATTAGAGCATCTAAATTTGTTCATGTGTCACCATGCCACTCATCTAGAGGTGACATCAATAGAGTTCTTTTTACATATTTTCCCATGTAAGTAGAATAATGAGATTCATGCACATGTCATCATCCTACTAACATCTAGCTAAGATAACAAAGTATAACATATTATAGATTATTTAAAAGTGTATTATTGATATGTAAATACATGTCCCTTAGATATGAATCTAGATAATAAAGACATGAAATCTAAGCTCTATTATCACATAAATTTTACATTTGTATTTATTTTGTAGCTCACTGTGAAAAAATCTAATGATACAATGGGATCACCTCTAAGTTGTAGGACCTTGGTGAATTGAAGTGAACTTTTAGATAAGGCCATCTTAATTTCACTAAATTTGGTGCAACTAATTAACTAAAATATTGCATGGAATTTCCACTTCTTAGTGATCTTGTTTCTAAACTAGGGTTTAGATTGTAAGAAAAGAGTTTTTAGAATGAAATTGAAAAAAATAGAAATGGTGATTGCACCAAATATTTTGTAGTGGATTTTAATGCTTTCTTGAATTAACTTAGTATAATAATAAATATATTGAAATTTATAAGAGCATAAACTCATAGAAATGTTAAACCAAAGGTAATATTGGGTATTTTATAATACAAGGGACAAGATTCTTTACTTTTAATTTAAAAAAAAAAATCAAAAGGGAAAAATAATACCAAAAGTGAAATATCATGACTAATATAAGAATAAAAGTAACCAAAAATATTTAAATAACTTTGCATACACAAATATTACATAGATAAAAAAGGAAAATCTTTAATTTATTTTCATTCTCTAGGTTATAAAATGTAGACAAGTTACTTAAAAAAATAGAATGATCTCTCTAATAAAAAAATATAAATGGGCTACACCATAGTACCCATATTTATAAAAAAAATCATTAAGGAGATGTAGTTAACAAATAACTCCATGCTTAGTTGAAGAGCATGCAAAATCTAGAAACTCCATGCAAAGGGGGTGTGATCTTCAACTACAATGGAATCTTTGGTAAGGTAAACAAGTAGAAAAATAACATTCAAGTGTCGAGCATGATTCAAAATTTTGGAGGCATGGAGGAGACTTGGAAATATTAATGTAATGCCTTCGTCTTCTTTATTTCAACTATAATGGCTTATCCATCAATTAGGGGCCAAAGTGTAATTCAAACTTTAGATTAAAAGATATATTTAAATAACTTAAGTCTATTTTTTCAAAACCCTAACTTGTAATTTTTAATTAGGACTTTTACAACTTTCAATTCACACAATTTTGACAAAATTAGAAATGCATTTTACACTACATGCTTTTGAAACTTAATCAACTTAGACTTGTCAAAATGGAAAGTGTAGTTTATAAGTTTGATTTTTACAACTTTAAACATGTAAAAAATGAAAATTGAAATTACAAATGGCTCTTTCTCAAAAAGAGTTGTCAAAATGATAGTTGCAATTTACCTATTGTAACTTTACAATATTTTTACAATAAGAAAAATACAATATACAAGAATGTTTTTTATAGAAATAATTAATCTAAAACCAAAACATATTAATACTCTTTATCCTTCATTACCTATGTCTTCTCAATATATGCATAAAAATTCTTGAAGATCTCTAGGATTCAATCTTCATTAGGACTAAAAGAGTAGAGGTGGCTTATTTCACATTTATCTATTCTATCAAAGAGTTCCTTTTTAAAAGTTTTATATTCTTAAGTCTCATTTCCCATTTGATATAATTTATTATGGTACTTGATAAAATGGTAGATATATCCCAATATGAATTTTTTATCTCATGTTTATTCTCCTTCAACCTCTCCTTTAAATTTATCCTAAACTTCTTGCACTAAAAGGCCCTAGTTTTGATGATCTATTGGTTGACATGACAATTTATTCATTAAATATTAAATATAATATAACATACTAGTGGCCTTATTATGTGCATCCTTAGATTTATTGGCACTCTTTTTAAGTATACTTATTTTAAATTGAGTTGCTTTATCCAATTCCTCTTACTCTACATCATTTCCTAGTATCTTTTTTGCAATGAGGTTTACAGTCTTAGTTGTATCCATAGATATAAATTTTGGATAGAAAAGGTTCAACCTTTATATATTTTCTTGATTCTTATTTATTTTCTCTCTCAAAGTTTCCCTTCTCTCCTTCATAGTTGTATAGTGGTCCATTAGTAATTCAATAACTTTTTTCCCTTTAAGATGAGATCTTCTACCTAGTTCTTCGTGGCCCTTCCCATGTTACCAATTTATGTCACTACATTAAATTTCTCTTGATATTTAATCTAACTAATAAGATATGCTAGTTGATCAATTACCTCAATGAAATTCTTTAATTATATCATTAATTATTTAACCTATTTCTTTAATTCATCCTTAGTGACCTTATCACTATCTATTTTCTCAAAAAGAGAGTTAATGATGGATTGAATGTCATGTTTCAATCCTTCTCTTGTAGGACATCCAAGGTGAACATTTGATACCTGATAATCCCCTACCACTTGATCTTCTTTATATTTATATGGTGGGGGAACTATAATATCTACATACTTCTCCCCTATTAAATCATAAAATATCCTTAATATGGTTGTAGGAGTTGTTTTGGATTTCTTATCTACATATGTGAGGCCAAAATCTAATGTTTTTAGGGACACCATCTATTTATGTTTCTTCCTTACTATCTGTACTAATCAACTAGGAGTATAATCTTATTGTGTTGATGTTATCACTTGTGAATCTATAGATGAAGATGTTACACTAGTCATAACAGTGATAAGTGTTGTATCCTTCACTAATATTACCAATGATTGTTTGATAGACGTCTTTGAAACCTCTTCACCATATATGGGTTGAGTATCCACATTTTTATTAGTGACTTACTCTATATCTACCTCTTTTGAGGGGGTTGAGGTTACTATGGAAGTGGAAAAGATGGGTGCAATGGAAAAGGATGTGCTTGCTAGGGGTGTGGGATATGGAAGTGACACCAATGGAGGAGTAGGCATAGGGAGTTGGAATTGAAGAACCTATGAGACTGTGGAGTCCAAATCAATGAATGAAATAATATTTTTTTTTGGGATACTCAGGTTGATGAAAAGGGGAAAGTGAGGGGAAATGAAAATCAAATAGTAGTTGTCCTAATGGTTGGCATAGCCTATGGGATTGTAGTCAGGATGACTAAATCCATGGCTATATACTGCTATGTAGTATTGGTGATTAACAGGGATGAAATGGAAGGGATTACAGATGAGATAGAAGGAATTATATAAGGGGGAGTGAGATTGTGGGATAGGGAAGAGTTATATAATGGTGAAGTATAAAGGAGATCTAAGTGTCCAATTAAATTAATTAAACTATTGGTAATGGACTTATTGACACAAGTGAACTAGTGGGAATGGAGGGTGGGATAACTTGAGGTGAAGGATTAGGTGTTGAAGCTGATGGAATGATAAAAATATGTGGATGGTGTATTACAAAGATGGGATTATATACTATGAATAAGACAAGACTATAAACTATTATTGATTCAATGATATATATATCTTTAGATGAAATCTCTATTGGTTGATGTGATTTTTCTCCTTGACTACTTGACCATCCTCTCTTGGCCTTTTATTTATATTTTATCTTTTGGGATATCACTATCTTATCTACCTATTCTTAGAGTGTTCCACTACTAGAACCTTTTGTTGATGGTAGTACTTCATTCTCCTTGAGCTCTAGAAGTTTTTCACTGATGCTCACTATTCCTTTCGTCACCTTGACCCCCTTTTTCCTTAAAAATATGATTGTTCTTTTTATTATATTAGTGGTTTGATCCATTAACAAGAAATATTTAGGAATAAACCACCTAACTTATAGAAGGGGTTGATCATAGATTTTGTTCTCATTGTAGACCTTATCTACTAGGGACTCATCACGGACCAAGTCCTCAAGGAATGGTGCCATGTTGAAACCCTTGATCTGATCAAGGGTCATTATAGATTATTCTTTTAATCTTACCTCTTGTTCATCCTATAAGTCCTCCCAGTATTCTTCATAGTGGGGGACATGGGAATATGTTGAGATTACCAATGTACTAGTAATGCTTCCATTCACATCATAGAATGACATTACTTCCAAAGACCTCTAGGTCATCTAGGTTATTTTAGACTCTATACAATTGATTTTGATAAAGAATTGCATGTGTATCTCCATTTTTTATGGGGAAATAAATTTCTACATTGTATTTTCTAGATAGTAAATTTTGAGTCTCAACTAGTCACCTCACAAGCTCCATCAAAGACCATTTGTCACCCACATACCTTAATAGGGTGTAAAGATAATCATTGAGTCTACATAATCTAATTTATGAGTATGTGGGGAACTAGATGAAATAAGATTCCTAAGTGTTAATCTCTAAAGTGATAGCATTAGAGAATATCTTATTCTCTATATATTTGTCAAACTTAACTATGATGAAGTAGATGAATGCATAATTTACTCTCTTGAAGTGTTGCCTAATTGCCTTAAGAGTGAGGTTAGGGTAATATTTGAAAAAATTGTTCGCTTGGTTAGATACTATGTTTAGTCCTGGAAAGGATCTCCCCTTGGCTAATATATAAACTCGATAAGAATTCATATAAAACTTCCCTATGTTATGGACTTACATCAACTATTTGTGGATGGAGTCACTTATTAACTATTCCTAGTGGATGAATTTATTATTCTAGTGGATTACCCATATATATTGGTACACCCCATCTTAGAATTTCTTCACATAAGGGTTACTATTGATCCTATGTAGTAGTATGATTAGGTCACCTACCTCATCCTTAAAATCTATTATTGCCAATGTTTTAGGCAGTCTTATGGATGTAGTCTTAGGGATCCTTATCCAATCCTTATTCATTACCCTTTGACATCTAGTGTTATTGGCTTGATAAAATTTTGTTTATGACTCTTGAGTTATATCTAGGAAACTATCAAACTCATATATCAAGAATATGGAGTCTATGAAGTTTAGATCCAAGTTTATAATCCTTTCCCCTTTATCATTCACACCTCTCTCTTATCCAACTCATAATGCTTTAATAAATGTATCACTAGCTTAGGGATTTACATAGTCAGGGTGAAAGCTATTGCTTTAGGTAGACCACAATCATAAATGCTCTAAATCTAGTCATTTTTTAATTAAATAGTTAGTCTCATCCAAAAATAACCTAGGTCAATGTGACCTAGGTATTTTTTTGTAATTTTGTTTGTATTAGATTCTAGACTAAGAGTGACACTAAGTCCTTTGGATTTAAACTTCATCTATTTGCCACACATGGATTCTAAATAAATTATTGGGGGGGGGGGAGAACCAAATATAAAGTTGGCAGGATTTAAAGGTGAAAAATGTAGGTGAAATTTCCAATAGAGATTGGAGTTACAAATATAGGGAAAATCTCTGGCATAGATAGTAGATGAAAAATACACTTGCATTTCTTGGTGAAAATTATGATGGAGATTAGGGTTGATCTATGCATTTAGAACGTCCATGTGACTATGAATTTGAAAATGTAGGTAGAAATACGTTCGATTTTGGAGTTGTTTTAGCACTTGAAAAGTCTATGGGAATTACTTCATGAATAAGCACAAGAATATTCATTGGTTTGTATAAAATCTTTAGAAAACCTTGTGTTTTTGACTGGCAAGGTAGATTGAGGAACTGGTTTTAAAATATGCCTAACATAGATAAATGACACCATAAAAACTATCAAAAACTCTGCTGATGTGTAAGTAAATAGAATAAAAACCCTAACATGAAATCAAAATTACCAAAAATGTGTAGGAAAATGAAAATAACCCAAGAAAAATTGATTATGAGAAATGATATGTTGAAAAATGTAGGATTTATAATGAAATACCATGTATGGGGATAAATGATAGTATGGATCAAGGTTTTTGGCTCAAATTCATAGTTATGTGGTGGTGAATACATGGTTTGTAAGAATGGCTCATGGATAGAGGTCATTATCAAGGTTGTATAGCTCCAAACTTGATTTTCAAAAATTAAATAGTGAATTAAAATAACCCAAGTAGGTTAATATATAACCTATATAATAAATACCCCTAGGGTAATGGTTTGTAGGAGATCTATAGTATATGAAAAAATTTGTAATTTTGCAATTTTGTTAATTGTACTTTGACATCTAGAGTTTGTAAGATTTTTCAACTCTTTGAAAATTAGGAGGAATTGAATGATCAATTCACAACTTTGTAAGTTTCAATTTGTATTTAGAGTTATAGATTCCATAGGAAGGGGTCGATGGGAAGCATAACTTGAATTGTAATTTGTAACTTTGTAAGTTTAAAATTTTAACCAAAGTTCTCATTTCTAGTTGGAGTGTTTCACATGAAGTAGAGTTTGGGAATAAATTTTCATGTTTTAAAGTTGTAAATTGCATTCTAATCTTTGGTTTCTATGGAGTATATGGTATGTGAGAAACAAAACTTCATTTGTAATTTTTAACTTTGCATGTTGAAAATTGTGAGTAGGGTTCTAATTTTTAAGAAGCATGAGTTATGTGGTAAACAAAGGTTGTGAATTAATTTACAAGTTTTCAAGTTTCAAATTCTAGTCCAATCTCTAGTTTATGTTGGATTTTATAGTGTAAAGTAGAGGTCTGGATGTAATTTTCAAGTTTTTAAGTTGTAAATTGTATCCATATCTTTGGTTTCTACTAGCTTAAGGAAAATCAGTGTTTTGGGTCATTTTAAGAATTTTTTCAAAAAAATCAATGCATCTCCTTTAGGATAATTGAAATTTTGACATTTTTGTGACAAAAATATCAACATTTTTTTAAACTTATGTGGGTTAATTTCCTCTTAATCAATTTCTTTCTAGTTTCCTTCTAGTTCATTGGGCATGGAGTCATTTTAAGCTTAACACACTTTAATTGGTGATGAAAAAAATTGGGATTTGCCTAAACAAGAAAAAAATAGGGAAAAATAGAATACACCAAGTAAATAAAAACTCCTAATGAGTTGACCTTTATGAAATCACTTATCTGGAAAACATAACTAACCCTAATATCTAAAAAAAATGTAACACATTCCTACCTCAAAAATGAGGTTTGAGATATATCCCATTAACTAGGATATGTAATTTTGATCCATCGATCTTGAATAGTTGGCATGCATTATCTCCTTTTCACCAAGTTATAATATATGGACTACTCCATATTTAATCAAAATTGGTGTTCTTGTCTATTTTAGCTTTGTCTACATCCCATTTGAGAATAATGTCTCTTTCATTAAATCTCTTTTCAGATGATTTTTTTTTGAAAATCCTCTTTGTTTGAGCTTGATTTTCTTCCAAAACTTTCATTGACTATTTCCTAACTTGTTTTAGTTCCATGAGTTCCACCAATCTTAATATAATTTAATTATTTTCAATCAAATCCAATTTATGATTGAGTTATAGAGATGGTAACTCAATTGATAATGGGACTCTGGCTTCCATTCCATATACCAACATGAATGGAGAGTTGTTAATGGCTCTCTTAAGATTGATACTATCAACCCATAGTGATGATTTTAAATTTATGTGTCATTTCCTTTTGTTGTCCTCCATATTCCTTTTGATAATCCTTATAAGATTTTTGTTGGTAGACTCCACCAAGCCATTGCCCTATAGGTAATAATTTGAATAAGTACTTAGGTATACATTTTGATTTATAACCCATTCACTTAATTGAGTTCCCACAAATTCTTTGGTATTGTCCAAGATAATGGTGTGAGGAACACCAAATGTTGAGATGATGCCATCCATAAATTCTAGGATAGATGCCTATGTGGCATATTTTAGTGAAATTGCTTAATTCCACCTTGTGAAATAGTCAATTGTTGTAAGGACCCATTTTTAGGATACACTCAATGGTGTATTTATCATACCAATAAAATCCAATCCCCATTTAGAAAATTTTTGGTCAACTTGAATTAGTTTGAGAGGGAAATCTACTAATATTTGATTGCCTATAAAATAAGCACACTTATCACAATTCCTTACCCATTGATGGGAATCTTTGTATAAGTCAGGCCAATAATATCCCCCTCCCATTATTTTTATGGCCATGGTTCTTGTAGAGAAGTGTCCACCTAATGGGCCATCATTAACTTCTTACAAAACCTTAGGGACTTGATCATGTTCAATACATCTTAGCATGAATCCATTCATGTATTTTCTAAACAACATTCCATCAACTAAGCATATAAGGAATGGATTGAAGTCTAAAATACATTTTATTAGACTAATATAAATAATAAGAGTAGTTTCCAATCTACAGTAAGATGGCCATTTCATAGATCCAATTGTTCAAAAGAGATGGATTGGTTGGTTGAGATGAACTTTGAGCATATATTGCATCATATACTACTTCAGTAGTCCTGATATCAGAATCTAGCTATTCACATAAGCCCTTCACTATTACAAGATTTATATTTTTTATTTTAACATCATATTCCATGAATTTTTGGATCCATCCTACTCTTTTTTCATTTATTTCTTAGCTTAGAAGGAACTCTTTGAGACATTGGTGACTAACTATTAGATGAATTTTATTGTTGGAGAGTACATGACTACACTTTTTGATAGATTTAATTATATCATATAATTTCTTCTCCACAAAATTATACTTTTATTCATAATCCTTTAAGGATTGAATGAAAAAAGATATTGAATATTCCAATTGTTCTTTATTCTTCTAGGTTAGAATAGCTGAGATGTTGCCTTCCCCTCCAAAAGCATAGAGAATGAAATATTTCTCATAGTTGGGGTTGACTAGGGTAGGAGCCTAATAAATAGCCTATTTGATGGCTTCAAATATATCTTTTCATTCCTATGTCCAATCAAAAATGATACCCTTATTAAGAATTGTAGTAAGGATTTTGGCCACATCAAAAAAAATTGGAATAAATCATTTTAAAATTTTGATTTTTTTAAGGAAACTCTATAATCCCTTTTTATGTCTTAGAAGTGTTAATGTAGATAGAACATTTATTCCCCTTGGGTCTATAGCAAGACCCTATTTTGAAAAAATGTGTCCTATTATTTTCCCTTCATGAACTATAAAAATGCACTTTTTTGGATTAAGGGAAACTCCAAATTCTTTGCACCTTTCAAAATTTTTACTAAGGTGGTCTAGGTGTGCATCAACATGTTTTGAGGAAATAGTGATATCCTCTAGGCATACTAAGATCATGCCATTTATCAAACCTCTAAAATCCATATCCATGATTGTGTGTAAGGTATTACCAATATTATTTAGTTTAAATGGCATCTTTGTATGCATACATTCCCCATTTTATAGTGAAGGTAGTCTTAAACTAGTCTGATTCTTGTACTAGGATTTGGTTATATCTAGAATAACTATCTAGAAGGGAAAATATTTTAGATCCTGATATAGTTTGTATAATTTACTCCATAGGTGGATGTGGATAATGATCCTTTAGAGATTCTTTGTTTAGATCCCTAAAATCTACATAAAACTAATTTCACCATTATTTTTCCTTATAGGGACTAAATTAGTAACCTAAGATGAGTGTTTGATAGGGAAAATGATGTTAGCCTCTATTAACTTAAATAGTTCACTCTTCATCATGGGTTCCATTTTTGGATTAATTGATATCTAATTCTATCTAACATGATTGGTATTTGGGTCAAGCTTTATTGTATATTGGGATAAACTAAGGTCAAACCCCCTTAGATCTTGATAACTCCAAGTGAAGTTATCATCAAATTATTTACACAACTAGATAAAATATTGTTTTTCCAAGTCATTACATACCTTTCCAATATTCAATGCTTTGCCCTTTAAAATGGATACTATCTTGTAGTCTTCTTCATTGACCATGATTTTCTTCTTTTCACCTTTCATCTGATCATTTGAATTGAAGATAATCTCTAAAGTAACAAGGCCCATGGGTAGTTTATTTATCTTTAACTAAATGATCTAATATCCATATTGATCTTGGAGTCTAGACTAGTTCTTATCAGAGAATTCAACTTCTCCTAGAAAATTGATAATTTTTTGATCACTATCAAAGACTTATTAGATGGTTGCATTATTAATAACATATGGCCTTACTATCAAATTTCCATGTTGGTGGTGTTTTTATTTATTTTTTCAAGTAGGTTATATTGGGAGAATATCAAGGCCATGCAACCAGCATATTTATTCTATTCTCTTGGTATTTCTTGAATGTTTAAAGTGATAAAGTCTTTTAATAGTTCCCAAATCCTATGTTTGTATGATCTTAACAAATTATTCTTGGTTATGCTTATAGATCTTACTTGGTGAAAAATCAAGTCACTGTCACCAAATATTTATAGGAACTTTATTCCTCTTTCCTAAGTCAATTTTAGACCTTGAATTAAAGTTTCATATTTAGATGCAATATTTGTGAAACTAAACTGAAGTTTGAAAGAATAGAAATAATTTTCCTTTTGTGGAGATATCAAGACAATACCTTCACTTACACCATTCATTCTTCTCAAACCATCGAATAATAGTTGACATAATCCTTGAAGCCCTTCATATAAATTTACAAGATTTAGGATGATTGCATCATTTTCATGAATATAATATGTACCCAACACATTTTTTGTATGTAATCATAAGGATAAAATTGGAGAGTTGATCTGCATTCATCCAAATGAGTGTCAAGAATCTTTTTTACAAGTGTTTCAAATTCATGATCAATCTCCTTTTTTTGATCCTGTAATGTGCAATTAATGTCTAGAAGGATATGAGTGTATGAATAAATATGGTATTTAGTAATTGGCTCAGATCTTGTTATTACTCTTGTTCCATATCTTGTCCTACGAAACATGTGAGACTAATCCATAGATAGATATCTTCCCTTTTTTGTATTAAAGTCTCTTGAAATAAAAATGGAAAAATAAGGGAGGAGATCAATAACTAAGATGTCTTTGGAAATTGACAAGCCTATAAATATATGGATATGGAGATTTAGACCTTTTATTATCCCTAATATTTGAATACCATTCCCATATGATTGAACCATAACTTCTGAGATAGGTGTATACTTAATATCAAGAGCATCAGCTATTTTCTTAGGCATGATAAAACTACTAACTCTTGAATCTACCTTATAATTATGAACAAGATGCTTCTTTACTATGAGTGAAAGATAGAAAAGGGAAGGCTTACCATTTTTTCATGATTTAGTGTCTATTTTTGGTTATCACAAATTAATTATAGCATTAGGGCCCATGACTAAAAACCTTGTCCATTATCTGGAAGTTTTTCAAAGTTTCTTGTAGAAAATCTCTTTAAGATGAAATGGATAATACTTCCCACATAGTGACATTCAAATTAGTCTTCTTCATCTATTCAATAATATTTAAAATAATCTTACCAACCTTTTTTGGTGCCTTTATGAGAGCTATGTCTTCTTTTATGGTATTTGGAGTCAACACATTTGATTTGGACTAGACCATAGGCATAAAGGGTTACCTTTATACTATGTTGCTCTTTGCAGGTTCTTGTACAACTTTGGAAGTTGTAACTTATTATACCTTATGGGGTTGATCATTTTAGATTTCTATTTTATTTGAATGCATATTGGCTACTATCAAACCTCCACTATTTAATAATGCCTCCTATCAATTTACACCACAAAAATAATCATCTTGTTAGTTTAAAAGAGTAGCCTCACCTTGGGCAAGTTATTATGTATCTACTTATTGGGAAATGGTTTCTTATTTTTAACCTTGTGTGTTTGATATGCCTTACACCATCAAGGCTTTACTGATGACACAATTAGTACAAGTATTTTTATTATGTGGTTGAGAACAATGATAACACCATTCATCCTCCTAAGCCAAGTTGTTCTAAGTAGGTACAATAGTTTTGAAAGTACCTAGTGCAAGTAGAGCACAAATGTTTGGAGTTTTTGCTTTAAAATTTTTAATTTGAGGTTGTGAATTACCTTAGTATGGATGCATGTTAGTTTGTTATACTTGGTTAGCTTGTTGATAAGGCTAGTAGTTTTGGGATTGTTACCTCTTCATTACTATTAAATCATTATTGAATCTCTTAAGTAATGACTTGAACTCATAAAAATAAGTCATAACATTGGGATTTAAATATGGTTATTTGTTCATGGTAGGAATTGGAGCAATTATAGGTTGTGTAAGTGGTATATCTAGGAATAGAGGCACTAGTGGCCTTGAGGTAATTTTTCCCTCTCGAATTAGATAATTTTATACCCTTATTATAATTTCATAGGCATTGGGAAGTGTGGTCTCACCCATTGATTGAATAATAACAATAGCTATATCACTATTCAAAGATCTCATGTAATATATGAAATCATTATTTAGGATTGGCTTGACCAATATTGGAATTCTATTCCACATCTTTTGAAAGTGAAAATTGAAATAAATCATGAGCTCATGAGGAGCCCATTTAATAATGGCTAAATATTCAAATAGGGAGAGGTGTTCACTTTTATGTTAAAATTGAGTGCATAGTTCAGTGCCTAAGTCATCCCAAATATGGATGGAATTGGGAGGTATGCCTTTGTACCATTGTAAGTCTTTACCCTTGAAAGAGGAGACTAAGAGTCTAATTGCAACACTATCTTGTACCACAGTATGGATTGAACAAAGAATAGAAATGTATTGTATATGTTTTATAGGAGTGGTAGAAGTTTCACCAGTAAAATAAGCTGAGGTAGGTATATCATCATACTGGGCCAATTGGAGTCGGTTGCTTCCATTGAAGGCTATGAATTTTTTATTTCTCATAGCCATAATGAGATGTATGAAACTATTGGGAATATTTAAAGGATATATAAATAAATTTTTAGGATATACTTTAGTGTAAGGAATGACTGATATTTATCTCTTTTTATATAGAAATGACAATTCTAAAAAACTAGCTTTCTTACCTTTAGTAGATGATTTTGTTTGCTTCTTTGGCATACGTAACCTTAAATTCCTAAATATATAATCTATGAGTGTTTCTAGGTAATTTTAAAATGTGTATGAGGGTCATAAAATGATTATTAGGAATATCACCAATCTCTTTAGTAATAATTATCAGGTCTCACTAGGTGTGCCAAAAATTGTTATCACATAGTTTATGCACCTATCTTGATTTTATAACTCATTGTACAAAAATAAAATGATATAATGGGATCACCCCTAAGCTATAATACCTTGGTGAATTGAGGTAAACCTATAGATAATGGAGAATTCCTTTCACGAAATTCAATATAACTTATAGACTACCATCTTGTGTGGAAATTCCACTTCTTAATGATCTTGATTCTAAACTAGGGTTTTGATTGTGAGAAAAAAAAATTGGGAATGAAATTGCAAAATATGGAAATGGTGATATAATTAAATATTTTTTAGTGGATTTTGAAACTTACTTGAATGAACATAGTATAATAAAACAATATATTGGAATTTATAAGAGCACAAACTCATAGAAATGTGAAACTAATGGTAATATTAGGTATTTTCTCATACAAGGGACAAAATTATTTATTTTTAATAAAACAATCTTCCAAAAGGGAAAAAAATTACAAAATTGAAATTTTGTGACTAAAATAAGAATAAAAACATCCACAAATGTTTAAATAACCTTACATACACAAAGATTACATAGACAAGAAAGGAAAATGTTATATTTATTCTCATTCTCTAGGTTACAACATGTAGAAAAATTATTAAAAATGTAGATTAATCTCTCTAGTAGAAAAAATATAAATGGACTATGCCATAGTACCCACAATTATAAAAAAACATTTCAAGAAAGAGATGTAGTTAACAAATTAATCCATGCCTAGTTAAAGATCATGAAAAATCTAGAAACTCCATGTAAAGGAGGTGTGATCTTCAGTTGTAGTGGCATAATTATTAAGGTAAACAAGTGGAAAAAGAACATGTAAGTGCTGAGCATGATTAAAAAAACTTGAGGCATGGAGGAGACTTGGAAATATTCATGTAACACCTTTATCTTCTTCAATTTAGTTATAATGTCTTATACATGCAATGAGGTGACAAATTTAAACTCAAACTTTAGACCAAAATATATAATTATATAACTTAAGTCTATTTATGGAAAACCCTAACTTATAATTTTAAATTAGGACTTTTACAACTTTCAAGTCGCCAATTTTGACAAAACTAGAAATGCATTTTATAACATGTGATTTTTCAACTTAAGTAATTTAGACTTGTCAAAATGGAAAGTGTAATTTACAAGTTTTATTTTTACAAATTTCAACATGTCAAAAAGGAACATGGAAACTACAAGTGGCTCTTTCTGAAAAAGAGCTATCAAAATGATAGTTGTAATTTACAAGTTACAACATTACAATATTTTTACAAGGAAAATAAAATATACAAGAATGTTTTTGATAGAAAGAATTAATATACAAACAAAAAATATGAAGACTCTTTAATCTTATTTGCCTATTTATTCTCAATATATGCATTAAATTTATTGAATATCTCCAAGATTTGATCTTCATCATGACCAAAGAATAGAGGTGTCTTATTTCACATTATGTTATTGTGTCAAAGAGTTCCCTTCTAAATTCCCTATATTATTGAGTCTCTTTTCCCATTTGATCCAATGTATTATGGTACCTAATTAAATAATGGATAAATATCAAGTTGAAGGTTGTATCTCATGTTAATTCTCCTTTGACCACTCTAAATTTATCCTAAACTTCCTACACTGAAAGGACCTAGTTTTGATGATCTTTTACTAGACATGAAAATTTATTCAACAAATATTCAATGTCATATATCATATAAGTGGCCTTATCAAGTAAAACCTTATCTTTATTATCACTCTCTATAAGTATCTTTATTCTGAATTGAGTTGCTCTGTCCAATTCTTCTTGCACTGCATCATTTATCATTATCTTTTCTATAACTAGGATTTTAGTCTCAATTATATCCATGACTATAAAATTTGGACATAAAAGGTTAAACCTTTATATCTCTTCTTGATACTTGTTTATTTGCTCTCTCAAAGTGGCCCTTCTCTCCTTTAAAGTTGTGTAGTGGTACATTACTAATTCAATAACTTATTTCCCTTTGAGATGAGCTCTTGTGCCCAGTCATTTATAGTCCTTCCCATGCTGATAATTTATATCATTCCATCAAGTATCTATTGATCTATGATTTGAGTAATAGGATGTGTTGGTTCAATGATGAGCTCAATGAACTTATTTAATGTTGTCCTTAGTTTCTCAACCTTTTTCTTAAATCCATCCTTGATGACCATGTCACTATCCATTTTATTAAAAATAGAGTTAATGCTAGATGAAATTCATGTTTCAATCCCTCTCTTATAGGACATCTAGGGTGAACCTTTGATAATTGGTAATCCCCCACCACTAGATCTTTATGTTTGTCTAGTGGGGGGAATAAAATATCTACATACTTCTTCCTTGTTGTATCATACAATATCCTTGATATGTTTCTAGGAGTTTTTTATTTCTTATGTATATCTATGAGGCCAAAATATGATGTCTTTAGGGACACCATCTATTTATATTTCTTCCCCACTATCTATACTAACCAATTAAGAGTAACATCCTATTATGTTGATATTATCACTTTTGAATCTATAGATAAATATGCTTCACTAATGGTAATGGTGATAAGTGTTATATCTTTCACTAATATTGATGTTTATTGTTTGGAAAATGTCTTTGCAAAATCTTCCCCATCTATGGGTTGAGTGTCAACATTTGTATCAGTGACTTGCTCCATCTCTACCTCCTTTAATGGGGTTTGGATTATTTTTTAAGTGGAAGAGATGGGTTCAATGGAAATGGATGTACCTATTTGGGGTATGAAAGATGGAATTTACACCAATGGAGGAGTAGTCATAGGGAGTTGGAATTGAGGAACTTGTGGGAGTGTGGAGTCCAAAGTTGTGATTGAATCAATAAAATTTATGCAGACACTCAAATTTTATGAAAAAAGGAAAGTGAGGGGATATTACAATAAAATAATAGTTTTCCTAGGAGTTTCGATAGCCAATAGGGTTATCATCAGGATGATTGAATCTATGGCTATATACTATTATGTAGTATTTTTTATTAACAAGGATGAGATTGAGGGGATTGTAGATGAGATATAAGGAATTATGGAAGGGGGAGTGAGATTGTGGGAGAGGGAGGAATTATGGAATGGGTAAGTGTAAATGAGATCTAAATGTCCAATTGAATTTATTAAACTATTGGCAATGGACTTACTCACATAAGTGAATTGGTGGGAATGGAGGGTGGAATCACTTGAGGTGAAGGAGGAGGTGTTGAAGCTGATGGAATAATAGAGATAGGTGGAGGGAGTAATACAAAGGTGAGAGTAGATACTATGATTGAGATGGGAGTAGAAACTATTATTACTTTAATGGTAATTGTATCTTTAGATGAAATCATTATTGGTTGATCTATTGTTTTTCCTTGACTATATTGACTATCCTCTCTTGGCCTTTTATCTTTATTTATTCTTGTCAAATTTCACTAACCTATCTACCTATTCTTAAAGTGATCCACTAATATAACCTTCTATTGATGGTGGAACTCCCTTCTCCTTGAATTTTTGTAGTTTTTCACTAATGCTCACTATTTTTTTGGTCACCTTGACCCCCTTTTACCTTAGCCAACTAGTTTTTTTATTTATTACATTAGTGGTTCAATCCATTAATGAGAAAGATTATAGAATGGACCACCTAACTATTGGAAAGGGTTGAGCATATATTTTATTATCATAGTAGACCTTATCTATCAGGAACTCATAATCAACCAAGTCCTCAAGGAGTGGTGCCATGTTGAATGCCTTGATATGATCAAGGGTCATCTTGTGTAGTACTTAAATCTTACCTCTTCTTCATCCTTTAAGTCCTCCTCTTAGTATTTATAGTAGGGGACATGGGAATATGTTAATATTCCCAATTTACTAGTAATTTTTCCATTCACATCATATAATTTCCTTTTTTCCAGAGCCCTCAAGGTCATTTGGATCATTTTAGCCTTTACACACTAGGATTTTGATAATGAATGGCATGTATATCTCCCTATGTTGATGGGGAAATGTACTCCCACCTTGTGTTTTGTAGATACTCTAATTTATGAGTATGTGGGGAACTAGATGAAATAATATCCCTAATTGGTAACATCTAAAGTTGAAGCATAAGAGAATATCTTCTTCTACAACTCTTTGTCAAACATGACTATGATGTAGTAGATGAATACATTGTTTACTCTCTATAACTACTACCTACATGCCTCAAGAGTGAGGTTAGGATAATAGTTGAAAAATTTGTTCACTTAGTCATCTAGTATGTTTAGTCATCGGAGAGCTCTCACCTTAGATAATATATAAACTAGATAAGAAGTCATATAGAACTTCCATATGTTATAGACTTACATCAACTGCTTATGGATAGAGTCATTACTTAGCTATGTCGAGTGGATGTATTACTTATTCTGGTGGATTACCCATATATATCAGTACATCTAGTCTTAGAATTTATTCACATTAGGGTTACCATTGATCTTATGTAGTAGTATGATTAAATAACCTACCTCATTCTTAAAATATATTATTACTAATGTTTTAGGCAATCTTGTGGATGCAGCCCTAAGGATCCTTAGCCATTTCTTATTCATTACCCTTTGACATCCAGTGTTGTTACCTTGATAGAATTTCATTAATGACTCTAGAGTTATATCTAGGTTAATTTCAAATTTAGTTATCAAGAACATGGAGTCTATGAAGTCTAAGTCCAAATTTAGAATCCTTTCCCCCTTTTCATTTATCACCTCTCTCTTATCCACATCATAATGCTTTGCTAATGTGAGCACCAGATTAGGGCTTTGCATAGTCATGGGGAAATATGCTTCTTATGGTAACTTATAATCATAAATTCTCTAAATCTAGTCATTTTAAAATTTGACATTTATTCTAGTCCATAAATCACCTAGGTCAATGTGACCTAGGTTAGTGTCTATAATTTCATTTGTATTAGATTCTAGACTAAGAGTGACATCAAGTCCTTTGGATTTAAACTTCATCTCTTTCCCAAAAATGGATTCTAGGGAAATTGCTATGGGAAAACTAACTGCAGAGTTGGTAGGATTTGAAGGTGAAAAATGCAAGAGAAATATTTGGTGGGGATTGAATTTGAAAATGTAGGGTAAATCTCTGATGAAGATAGTAGATGCAAAATACACTTGATTTTCCTTGTGAAAAATCTGATGGAGATTAGGGTTACTCTTTGCATTGAGAAATTCTATGGGACTATGAGGTTAAAAATATAGGTAGAAATCTTATGGGTTTTGGATTTGTTTTAGCACTCAAAAAGTCTATGAGGACTAGTTCAAGAATATGCATAGGGATATTCATTAGTTTTCACAAAATATTTTGAAAACCCTATGTTTTTGACTAGCAGGGAAGATGGAAGAAATGCTTTCAAAAGACACCTAACATAGATAGATGATCCTACCATAACATAATGAAAAAATATCTAAAACCCTATTGGTGCCTAAGAAAATCAAATAAAAACCCTAACATGAAATCAAAACTACCAGAAAAAGTGTAGGAAAATGAAATTAACTCAAGAAAAATTGATTACAAGAGAGGATAGCTTGAAAAAATGTAAGAGGTAAAATGCAATATCATATAGGGGGATCAATGGTGTCATGCCTCAAGGTTCATGGATTGAATTCATGGTTACATGGTGGTGAATTCATGGTTTAAAATTGTGCTTCATGGATCAAACATTAGTAGCGTTATAGAGCTCCAATATTTATTTTTTCAAATTAAACAATGAATTAAATTAATCTAATTAGGTTTATATATGGCCTCTATAATAAATGGCTCTAGGGTGGTGGTTGGCAGGAGATATAGAGTCTATGAATAAATTTTTAATTTTTCAAGTTTATTAATTTGAATTTGACCTCTAAATACTATCGGAATATTTAACTATTTTGAAATGGGAAGGCAAAAATTGAGGGGTAATTTGAAAATTTGTAAGTTTCAATTTGCACTTGGAGTTTCAGATTCCATAGGAAGGGTGTTGGTGGGAAGTAGAACTCAAATTAGTATTTACAACTTTGCAAATTACAAATTACAACCAAATTTATATTTTTTCATTGTAGTGTTTTGTATGAAGCAAATATTATGAATTGATTTACAAGTTTGAAAGTTTAAAATTTCACTCCAATCTCTTGTTTCTATGGGGTATGTGATTTGTGAGAAGTGGAACTTCATTTGTAATTTTCAACTTTGTAAGTTATAAATTGTGAGCACGGTTCCAATTTTTGGGAAGCATGAGTTATGCAGGAAGTGGAGGTTGTGAAGTAATTTTCAAGTTTACAAGTTACAAATTTCATTCTAATCTCTAGTTTACACCGGTTTGGTGTATAGTAGGAAGTGGAGGCCTGGATGCAATTTACAAGTTTACTAGTTGAAAATTGTGCCCATATCTTTAGTTTCTACTAGCTTAAAGAAATTAGTGTTTTGGGTCATTTTAAGGCATTTTTCTAAAAATTTAATGGGTCTCCCTTAGGGTAATTGACATTTTGACATTTTTGGGACAAAAATATCAAGAAGCTCAAAATCATAAAAAGAGACATTTGTCACATTATGTTGACTAGGAACTTGGGAGCAGGTATAAAAAAACCATGATAATAAAATCCATATAAATTGGTGTTATAAAACAAAAATGGAAAGAATGGATAAGGAATCAAATTAAATTCATTATATCCATTATTTTACATGAATTGGTGAATTATTTCTTTCAATTCTCAATACCATCACATCCAAATAAATATAATTCAATTTTCCATTTCTAATTTAATCCCATTGATTTATATCTATCAAGTGCACATTGAAAATTTAAAACTCAATTATGACTAAGATATTACAAAATATTCACATACCATACATTTTCCACCTAGGGTTTCAATGGTGTCCTCATCTCACACTCCACTTCCTACATATTCAAGTGTAAGACTAACTGATTACACTAACACAACATTTGATTTAGTAGTTCTCAAACAAGATTTCAAACGTTACTCTACTATTTGGGATTAGGTCATTTATTCAAGCAATATAAATCTGATCACCAAGATTCAATCTTCACACAAATTTATAAATATGACTTAATATAGATAAAAGTGGTTGTTCTACATAACATTAAAACCAAAGCAAAGATAATGCCCTATATTGACCTATTATTTGATTTATTTGTGAATGGGAAATTATTTGGGAAAATATTATATTTTAAACTCAGATATACTCTAGTATCATCCATAAGTGAAAACACTTTTGAAATATATTATAGGCTCCCTCTACCATAAATGTTCTATCGGCAAGATATGGTAAATTAATGGATCCTTGCAAATAACATCCACACTGAGTTATAAAAATAGGCTGGCAACCTAAGCAAATTTGATATTTTAGGCCCTAATTCTATTATCCCCCTTTTCATATTCATATTAGGGGTAAGAATTTACATGGCCCTAAGAATAGAATATATGGTTTATCAACCATTTCTTATGTCAATAAGATATGGGTCATGTTGTTAGATATTATACTAAACTCCAACAAAATCATAGCCATAGGAGAGATAATAAGCTCTAATTTGATTCTATGAATCATAAACACATGAATTTTACTATATTGTAACTTATATATGATGTAATATTTGGTTAATGTTGTGATTGAAAGTGTATTCAACCTATAAATAACACTATCAACCATCTATAGAATACCCAATGAATAATATTTGTGATCAATTCAATGTTATCCATGTGTAAAAGTTCATAAATCAAATGAAAAGGTTAATATAAACCTATTATACTATGGTATACTAGGCCATATATGATAATAACATGATAAGACTCTTTGATCTTATAAATAAGAGTATTTGAAAAATGGGTGACTACTAATTTTATCCTAAGTGAATAATAGTTAGGATATAATGTATTAAGGCACACCCTTTATTATTACCCCTAATTATGAATGAAAAATTGGCTAATAAGGAAATTAATAATCAATTGGATGATAATGTTGATGTTTATTTACGAAGGGCTAAGCAAGCATCCATCCATCAAACCCCTCTCAACATTGGTTAAATACAATATACACATTATGAGCATTTCTCATCTATTAGTATAATAAGGATGTATTATGGATTGAAATGGGCACCATTTAGACATTAGGACCCCATGAATAATGTCAGAGATCATATCAAGAGATATGAAAGGAAAGTGATAGTCAACTATGGTCCCTAGTCCTAAAGGCATGATAATGTATTCATAAATACAAAGGATGAAATTGAGGTTACTATTAATATTCATAAGGTAAAAATGTCATTTATTATAGTATAGAGATCCAATATGATCCAATTATTAATGAGGAAGATGTCAAGCAGATTGTAAAGTAATAATGGGTTTTTGAACCTATTCATGGGCTTCCTTCTCACATAGAAGCATACATACAAGAACAAGTTGGCCCATCTATGGAAGTAAAAGTTGAAGGAATAGTTGAGACTAATCCAAGCTCCCCCACATATTTAGTTAGTGATGCTTCTCCTCAACACATAATTGATGTGGATAAACTTGTAGTTTCAAATGGAACAACTAGGATTTTTTCTAAGTTACCACTTCCTCCCTTTATTATAGCATAAGTAAGGTTGCATGATTTATTATCTCATGCTTCCATTATTTCTCTTCCTAAGTCAATACCTTTTATGACAACACCACCAATGATAGTTATCCAATCTCCTAGGTTACCATATTCACCTCTCATAATTCCTATAGTGGTCACTATTACCCTTATTTCATTACCATTGTCCACCACTAGTGTCCCTTCATCTCCCACTCCACCCTATAAAGGGCCAGCCTCTAGTTTTTATAAACCACAAATTACCAATAAAAATAATCCTAAGACTCATCATATCTCACCCTAAGTGGTGGAATTAGAATTTAAATAGGAAGAATATCTTAGGTAAAGGGATGATTTAACAAAGGGGTAGATAAAGATAATACCTTGTTGAAATTTATGCTAGTGAATAAGAAGATAATATATGGGTAATTAAAGGAGAATATGGGTTCAAGATAGAAACTAAGGAGATAACATCATTTGATGAAATAATTAAAATATATTAAGAGGATGAATAGATGAATTAGTAAATTACTCAATTAAGAGGAATGAAGATATTAGGTTAATCAATGAGATGTTATATTGGTGGCTACAAAGTTGTTAGATAAATAAGGAAATGTAGAAGGGGATGTAGAATCAAAATTATAAACCTTTATATAGAGGTAATAATAAACCACACCCTGATTCTCTACATCTCAAGTTATAGTGGTGAAACTTACAACATCCATTTTACCATATATCCCCTCTCAGATTATAAGTGCAACAATACCTCATTATTTGATAACTTCTTTAATTAAATCTACAACAATTTGTGTGGTAGATACTATTCATTATTCATATTCTTTGAGCCAAAAAAATAAGCCTCAGGTAGTTATAATTCCAATATTTTTTAGTATAGCCTAGTTCTCTATTATGGGCCCTCTTAGTAATATAATTACTACTAGGGTTACATATACATTAGTCAGATGTTACTTTCAAAATCTAATTATCACCCCAATGATCTATTCATTCTTTTATGGAATTAGTCATTAGTCCACAAAGTCATAATTAGGAGTAGATTTTGAAATGCTTGTATCCACCTCTATTATTTATACATAGGACATACCCTTAGGGTTGTCTACATAATTAGGAATTCCCATTGGCAAACATATTTAGATAGATTCCCCTATATTTTTAGTGAATATGGTAACTTGGAAGACTAAAAACATCATTGATATACCAAAACAAAAGTAGGTCACTAGATGTAGGAAGGCTATACCTCCTTTACCTACATTATGGACATCTTATACCACAATGATGCATACTTTAAGGAAATATAATTCTATTCTTGTGGTTACAAGGCAAGAAGAGCAAGCAGAGTAGTACATTATACTGAACCTTCCCTCATAGATTAAGAAATTTTAACAAGAAGACTAGGAAGGCAATACTTAGTAATTTTTAAGAATCCAAAAATCAACTTACACTTTGATAGACAAATGTATGCCTTGAGAAAGGTTTAAAAAAATATTGTGGTTATATAAGTATAACAACTCGAGTTAGAATAGAGAGAATATATATTCTCTCTAACAAAGACAATAAAATAAAATCTCTCAAACTCAGATAGATATAGGGAGGATCCTTACAAATTTTTTAATTATACCAAAAGGGTAATCAAAAAAATGTTCAAAAGTTATGACCAATATATTCGAAGGTCACTATATAGTAACACTATTTAGGATCCTAAGGATAGAATAGATAACTTGAAAGGAGTAGATAAAACATTATATTATACCATTCATTTAATAAGGTATTCTAATACTACATAAAATCTTAAGTAGGGGGACATACTTCAATTATTTAATAAAATTAAGGATATAGATGGTAAGATTCATTTCCTAATCCATAAAATAAGAAATAAGGTGTATGACCACTTAAACCTAATAACAAAACCAAAGGCTACATGGGCCCATAATTATGTGGACATTAAGAGGGACAACTTACTTGACTATCATTGAGAGATGCAAACCTTAATGTTGCAAATCATAAGTCAAGAAATGGAAACTGTATCTATTTTAAAATATATGATAGTTTTTTAGGTGAACACTCTTGTTTGGTAATTAGTTCCTAATTCCTTTTTTAAAAATATCCATAAAGTTCTAATTGATAGGTTTTGAGTTAAAATTGAAGGCATTATCTATAAAACCAATGGGGAAATTATGCAACTAGAGAATTTTTATAGAAAAATGATTATAATAATTAAGAAACCTTATGCATAGGTAAAATATACATTAATCAAACATAATAATTTGATGAATTTTTTTTCATAGTTGTTCAAAATATCTTCTCTTTATTTTGAAACCATTGATATCAACTTGCAGGCTAGCCATGTGTTATATTTATAAACGGAGGTAACAAATCAATAAAATTTAGTAGTATAGGCACCAATGACACCCCCTCAAGGTTCTTAGTCTCTAATATATACAATAGTGAAAATGTATATAGGGAAAACATATGTGCCACTTGTAATACTCACTGTTACAACTACATTGGTGACAACTTGTGGTATATCTGTAGGGATAGTCTCTATTCTAGTTATAATTCAAATTTACAAAGTTGTTAGCCCATCAATTTATTTTTATAGTGTATTAACATCAACATACCC
Source organism: Torreya grandis (assembly GCA_037957365.1). Lineage (NCBI taxonomy): Eukaryota > Viridiplantae > Streptophyta > Pinopsida > Cupressales > Taxaceae > Torreya > Torreya grandis. Next base: position 1,716,280 of record JARHVA010002813.1, read on the forward strand.
TTAAATACATATGTATTTTCATCATTGAGATGAGTTGTAATTTTTATTTCTTAATATATTCATCATATATATATATATATATATATATATAGTATTTCAGTCTAGGAATTCTATTATGGGAAAACACCTTTATATATGCATGCTTTGCATGAGAACTGACACATTTTTATGTTGTTGGACATGTAATTTTACACATTTATTGAGATATTAGGCATCCCCATATAAATCTTATATATTATTTTATTCTCATGATCCCAAATGGAGGATAATTTTGTCTATTAGATTAATAAGAAATTCTACATATTGTTCTATAGTTATTATTGATGTGTAAATTTGATTCTTATCTGAACATACAAATATTATAAGAATTTTTTTCATTATATTATCTTAATACCTTTAATTTGAATTTATTTTATTTACAATATAGTTATTCATATTGTGTTATTTCTAATTTCAATTCCTTTTAAACTAATCATAATCCCATTTGTAGATGTGCAAAGATAATATTACAAACATGACAATCTTTGATTATATACTTAATTTTAATGACTTATTATCCTTGGCCTTAAATTATGTTTTATTATTGGTGTGTTTACAATCTCATGTAATAGACATTGATTTTTGATTATTTGTCCAACCTTTAGTTCAATTGGTAGCTTATAAAGATTTCATCTTGTTTGGCCCACATGCCTTAGTTTCCACCTTACCTTTCCCTATTTTTAATATCTTTTTTTTTTCATAACCATATTATTTTAAATCCATAATCAATCCAACCATATCAAATAGTTTTATATTCATCCATATCCAAACCAATTTATGGTAAACAAACTGCTTCACTCAATGTTATTCCACCAAAAGATTGTTTACAATGCCCAATACCTTGAAAATGGTGCCTTGGAGTAAATATTAATTCATAGGTCCTGAAACATTATAGGATACCTTTTAAAGTTTCTTGGTGTACACAAAATTAACATCAAAAAGATTGTTTTTGATTTTATAATGAGGGCCCAAACCTCCACTTTCTTGAAGAAGACCACTTCAGTTGCACTATATATTCTAATGAGGTTAACTAAGTATAATTATGACATTAGACTATTAGTTTTACTTTTACTACTCCAAAAAATACCTGGGTCAAATAAGGGAACCTTAAATAAAGATAAAAATCAATCATTTTATCGAACCAGAAGAGGTCAACTCCATACCTTCACTATGGCCCTAGATTGGTTAGCTAGTTATTCTATTGTTATTACTGATGTTGTCCATGACTTCCCTAGAAACCTAAAAACATATCTTCCCTTATTCTCCCCTTCTGGGGGAAGGAATTATGATTAACACCTAATTTATTTCAAGATAGCTTTATGACTAATGAATTTGGTCAATGAGGATGTGGCATGTAGTCTTTTACCCTTCATGCTACATGATATCACTTATGATTAGTTTCTCAATCTCCTACAGGCTTTAATTAACTCTTAGGCCTAGTGTGAAATAGTATTATTTAGTCAATTTGGACACGTTACCTTCCCTAGTGTCATATACCAACATTTTTATAATATGAGGATAAATACCAGTGAACCCATCAAAGCCTTTAATGTTAGATTCCAAAAAATGTTTAGCTAAGTAAATGATACATATAGAGCCAATATTACATGAAACCTTGAGATTTAAAAGAATGCTTTGGATCCTAAAAACTTAGTTTTATTATGTAGAGGAGAGGGCATAGTTAACCTACCAATGACATATGCTTAATCTATAATCATTGATAAACAAGTAAGTCCCCAATTACAAATCTTAGTTAGACCCAATATCTACAAAAATTATGTAGTGTTAAATTCAATACCATTTTTCTTTACTTAATCATTTTACACATAGGTTAGAAATTAGCTTTACTTTCTTTCTAATGTCTTCCTTGGATAATTTGATCAAGTTAGATAAGGATAACTAGGCCAAAAATCCTGACAATCACCCTATTTCCATACATTAAGGCCTTATTCTAAGACTCTATCACTTTCATATGGCCTTTTGTCTCCCTTAACTGATCAAAGTGAACTTGTAAGATCACCTAACCAACCCATCTACTTCTAGTAAAATTAAAGGCAAGAAATTCCTAGGGACCCCCAAAACCCCCAAAATTTGGTTGGGGGGGCTAGTACTATTGATTATTATAGTCTGATAAAGACCCCTCCTACAGGCCCTCATTCCCTTTCCCCTATGCCTCCTAGTGGTAAATATATCACTCCTAGTCAGGGACCTACGAAGGTTTCCATTAAGAGAAACCAAAAGTCTAGTGAAAAAGAGGTCAATGTTCAACCTAAGAAGGTAAGAACTAGGATTGAGGATAATAGTGGTGTTGTGGATTTAGGAAATATTTTGACCCTGGACCCTAAACTAGTGGAGGATGGTAAGGGGGGATTTTTTATATTCATAGATCTAGTCAAATTATTGGTATCCCATCCACTAACCCCCAAGGCATTGATATATCTAATGATTCTAATTTTTTTGAAGATGCCTCTAGAAAAATGTTGATGAAACCCCCTTTGAGTCAAAACATGAGATAAAAGGAACATGTTACTTTCGTGAGATGAATAAACCCTACTCAGAGGAGATGTATGATGATGTTGTGGAAGTCCATAGTCAGAAGAAGGAAAATAATTTCTCTATGTACACCAAGATGGTAGAAGAGCTCAAGGTGATCAAGACCAAGATGGAAAAAATGAACAAAAAATGGAGGATTATGGTAGAATATGCTACTAAGGATCTTAGTCATATGAATTTGATTTTTTATGTGATGAAAGACTTTGACAATAAGATCAAAAATTTTGGAGTGGATAGTCTTCATGAGTACAAAGGAATTTTTGAGTTTCTATCTAAATATGGGATGACTGATAGTCCCTAGTATTTTATATGTTTTATTAATTTTCTTTCTATTATGTCTATTGTTATAGTGTTGTGTGTTCATTGTTAGTGTGTTATTTCTATCTCTTATAAGATTTTTTTCCCATAGAGTGGATTTTTATTGGGCCTAAGACCTTTTTTCCTACTTTTGAAATTTAAAAAAAAGTTCTTGATATAATTATCTTTGAATTAGAACTACCCAATTGGTATCAGGTTCACATCACAACACCACATGGAGAATTAGATTGCATATATTTCTGCATTAATATTAAAATATTTCAGAAATAAATGGAAAGACAAAAGAGTTTTGTAAACCAGATAGAGCCTTCTTCCTCTAATTCATTAGGGAACCTAAATACAATAATGGTATTTGAGACCTATGACTTCTCATTCCTAGTGGAAGATGAGAATGAACCAAAGGATAATACATATGAGATCCATACATTCCAGTAGATTTAAATTAATAATTACATTCTAAGGAATAAGTATCCTATTAATACGTTCAATCCTTTGAATAATAATAATGTTACTACTCCTCTGAATCTGAAGACACATAAAAATCCACCACCTTTAAAGGGAAGTTATCAACACCAAAACACATAACTACAAAATAGATCCCTCTATAACATTATCAAGGATATGAATAATATCAAGGATAATATCACCCTACATTAATTAGATCAGACCATTTAATAGAGGGATTTATTTCTCAAGGCCATGACTATGAGATATTCTACATTTGACAAGTCTAAATCTACCCATTAAAATGTGATGGTATATAAGGATAATAATGAAGTACCACCTGTTATGTTGATTTTTAGAATGTTTAAGAAAAATGTGCACAATTGTATTATTGTCTCAGGTGCCTCAACCAATGTGATGCTAATAACTATGTATAATGAGTTGGGTTTTATCCTAGATAATTCAAAAGGAGTGGTCATATAGTCGGACAAGTATTTTATATGATACATTGGAGAAATGATAAATGTACACATCTAATTGACATTAGATCCATGTGTATAAAAATACATACATATCTTAGTCATTGACATTATAGAAGCTTATGACTTATTACTAAGCCATGATTGGTAAAATACAATGAATTGGTATATGGGCATATATTTATTACACATGTGGCTACCTTGGAAAGGAGTAGCCAATCATATCTAAGTAGATAGAGAATTGAAGATGAAGTACCTAATCATCGAGTATAATGCCAAGAATGACAAGGTTGAATTTAAATATTTGCATGTAGGATATATATATTTAATACCAAGAAATATATTTATGAACAATAATTTAAACGTACTTCTTAGTTATGGACTCTCCATTTGGATGGAGATACATCAAAACAAGGTTCTAGTGTTGGTTTACCCTTGACAAACCCAAATGGTAAGCAATAACTAGTTTCCTATAGGTTAAAATTTATTGGAATCAATAATACGACCAAGTGTGAGGCTCTACTCCTCATCTAAAAATTTATGCTAAAGCATAACATAAATTAGTTTAACATTTTCAGTTATTCTAATATATTTATTAACCAAATCATGAGTAAATATCAATGTAAGATAATCTACTTAAAGAATTATTAACACCAATCATGGGACCTAATCAAATCCTTTGATAAATTCAACATCAAGGCTATAATAAAGGAATATAACCATATGGTAGATTCATTATTATCTTTAGCTTCCAATCTAATATTGCTCAAATAATCCAAAGTGAAAAAATTGTCTATGGAGTTGGTTCCTTTCTATTTTGTCCTAGAATATGTGTAAAACTTACAATTATTTGAGGATGATCAATATATTTTATAATTCATGAGTATCTTTGGGACCTTTGAATCTCAATTGATAGATGAGAATGATGTTAAGTCCATGCATATTAAATATCTGGAGGAGGATAGTGTCCTATAGCTAAAGTAAAATTGAATCCCTCTAGGGATAGTCTCACTAGAGAAATATTTTGATATACATCCATAATCTCAAAATTAGAAGCAACTTAAATCAACTGAGTCTAATTTCATCAAGGATAATATAGGAAATGACCGACATCCTTTGTATGTGAGTATTGGTCTAAGTTGCACTAAAATTTAGAAATAAAAGTTTAAGAGTCTACTAATAGAATACAAAAACATGATCACCTTAAAATATGAAGATTTCAAAATATTCAACCTGAGAGTCATCACACATACCATTCCATTAAATCTAGTATAAAATAATTTTATGTGGAGATAGAGGCAAGTTAATCCAATATTGTAGCTTCTCATCTAAATAGAGGTACTAAATTTACTATATTCTAAGATTGTTTTCCCAATCAAGCAGTCCACATAGGCAGCCATCTTAGTACTTGTCAGAAAAAAGAATGGATAAATCAAAATCCATTTTAACTTTAGGAAACTAGATTGAGCATTATAAAAAGATAAATATCATTTTCCCTCCCTAGACAAGGTAATCCATATGGTTAGTGGTTCAAAGATGATATCCTTTTTGGATGGATTCCTAGGATATAACCAAGTGTTAGTGGAAGAATAAGATATAATGAGGAGTACCTTTACCACCAAGTGTGGAATGTTTTCATATAAAAGGATGCCTTTTGGCCTAGTCAATGAAGGAGCAACCTTGTATAGAGATATTGAATTCACCTTTCAATGGCTTGTCAAATGCATCATTATCTATATGGATGACTTGACAGTGTATTCTAAAGATAGATCTAATCATAAAAATCATCTTTAAAGATTATTTGATAGATGTAGAGTATATGGATTCTCCATTAATACAAATAAGATCATATTTTAAATTACCTAATGGAATATATAAGGACATGTCATTACTAAATATGGGATCTCCATTGATCGAGAATGAATCTAGGTCATTTACAAACTAATGCCTACCAATAACAAGAATGAATTAAGGTCCTTCTTTGGTAAGATTAACTTTTTAAAGAAATTCATTTATATATTTTCAAATATTATCAAACCATTGAATGTTATTTTGAATAAAGATTCCAAGATAGAGTGGAAAACATATGCTAAGAGAGCTTTTCAAGACATCAAGACTACAATTGATGAATCTCTAGTTTTGATCAACCTAAAACTCAATAAATATTTTTATATTTATTCATTCACTTTAGAACATACTATATCTACTATACTTACATAGAAGGTGGACAAAAATAAACATATAATTACCTTCATGAGCACAAATATAAAGGATGTAGAGTAGAAATAATCTATGATATAAAAATAGACATATGCATTGATCAAAGTTGTGAACAAAATCAAGGATTATATTCTGAGAAATAAAACATACACAATTATCCAAGACCCAAATATAAATCTCACACTTGGCCATAATGAATTGGGTGAAAGAAGAGATAAATATATGGCCAAGTTAAAAGAGTTTGATCTTTAGATTAGACTAGCCAAGATGGTGATAGGCAAAATAATCATGCATATCATGATTGACACAATCCACACATTTGTATCAAATAAAATAATGAAACTTGAGTAGAAAGTGGTGAATGGTATGCTTATATCATCCATTATTTTCTCATAGGTACATGTCTCCTGAACAAAATAGAGAGTAGAGGTGTGCCCTTAGGATTAAATAAACTCATTATATGTTCAAGATGGGATATATATATATATATATATATATATATATATATATATATATATATATATATATATGAGGTCATATATTTAAGGTACGTTTTAAGAGAATAAGTTGTAGACATGCTAAACAATCTACATCAGAAGATTGGTAGTGGACATACATCATGAAACACAATAGATCAAAAAAATTATGAATGTGATACTATTGGACCATGATCTTCACATATGCACATAACCATGTAATAACCTACTATGAATGTTAGGTATTTAGAACATGGAGGTGAATACTCCCATGAAATTGTAACCATTAATAAAAGGATGCCCCTTCGCTCAATATGACCCTAAATTTATTAGGGTAATTAACCCAAAATATTCAATAGGGAATAATTTTTTCCTAATAACTATTGAATATTATACCATATGGACCAATATTATGGCTAATTAGAATTTTAGAGTAATCATTGTTATTAAAATTTTTAAATAAAAAATACTAACTAGGTTTGTTACTCCAATTTATTTAATTTGTGACAATTGTCCATATTTATAGTCTACATAATTTACTGAGTGGGCCTACAAAAACCAAATAACCATCAATTTCTCCTCAAACTATTACCTACAAGGGAATCATGTAGTTGAATCTACCAATAAGAATTTTATTTCCACCATAAATAATTCAACATAAGATAAACCAAGGGAATTCATCTCTTATTGAAGTATGTATTATGGGAAATGTTGTCAATTTCATTTTCACCCTATGAAGAGTTGTTTTAGGTATCCTTACCTAATTCACACAATGGGAACTCTATAAGGCTGTGTGTGGCCTATAACTAAAGAGAACCTCTAGAGAGGGTTGGTTCACTTGATGTTACACCTATATTATCACTACACCTACTCAAATTGAAATGAAATGGGAGAGAGAAAGTTGAAAGTAAATAAAAAAGGGGTGATGAACCAAATTTTACGTCTCCTCCAATGGTCTATGAGTTGATAACAAAGCTAAAAAAGGCTAAATATAAACACACAACTTTAAATTTTTCTTTATCGTATGTATTTCAATAGGGAGATTGTAGTTGATACATCAACTAAGAGGGATAATCAAGAGGCTTAAAATCAAGCACTAATGAGAGTTTCTCACACTTAAAATTTGTATAAAAACTTAATACACACCATATGAACTTAATAGAGATAACTTAATCACAAATAGGCAATAATTATGAGGATAAACATAAGGAGCTTTAACATCAATAGTATTATTAATCAATAATTTCCCATGAGTATACTAAGTATGAGATGGAAAAGGCAAAACTAGTTTTCATTCACTTTAAAATCAACAAGTATAAATTTTATCATGGATTCACCATACTAACTTAGAGGATCCATTTATAATCCATCTCAGGCTAGATACATAGAAGACAAGAGAAGAGAGAGAGAAATAAGATGTGGAGAAAGTCTATCATGACCATCATCTATCATGAAACCAATTAAAATGTGAAGAAAAGGTGAATAAATTATCCCATTATTAATCCATAAACATGTGTTGGATTGGATTGATTATTTATTCATGAAATGTGTCATAGAAGTGGATCTTTAACTCTTATGACTCGTCTCTCTTAACTTTAAACTACCTCTTCTTGATTAGAGGAGTTACATGTTTTTATATTTTCACATGGCCCATTTGAACTTCTTAAAAAATTTATACACCCTCTTTGAATCTTTAAATTCATATCATATCTTGGTTATAAATATAATAAATAATTAAACCTCATCATATTTTCATCTCATCCATTAAAACATTTAATTTTATGTCAAAACTTATTTGGTCCAAAGAGGGTGATGAAGGCAAGCCTATCACTCATACAAAGTCTAATATTGTGCCTAAATATTATCACAATAGTCTTATCAACCTCATGTATATATTTTATAAGATCATATATCCTCTATCCAAGTTGATAAGTCACCTTCTATGAGTCTTCATAGTTTACTAGCAAGTGGTTTGAAAAGGGTTGAGTATTCTTGTATTAGAAGTTTCAAGTAGACTTGTGGACTATCTTAAGACCTTTTCCATATCTAATGATGTCATAACTAAGTATGAATATTTTTTAGGCCTTATTATGGGTCTCAAAGAGTATGTTCATCTTTTGGTAAGCTTTAAAAGTTGATAAAGCCTGTAGGCTTCTTTATAGATCTTCAACAACAAGCCCATTGAATTGCCTCTGAACAAATTATTTTCATCTACATATACCCATTTAAATTGAATTATTCATGACCTATATAGCCTATTCAATATTTCATGAGTGTCATGAGGCTCTTGATACCATTGGTGACCTTGATAAGGTCTATAGCATTACTTTTCTATGCAACCAAGAAGGCAAACTTCATCATGACTTAGCTCTTGACTTGAAAACCTATAACATCACTATGAAATTTTCTTAAGAGTATTATTTAATATAATGTAACTCTTAAAAATCCTATAATGTCTCTTCTAATGGTTAGGAAACTCAAATCCACTGAAACACTATGAAAATGGATTGAAAATGTAATTTTAGACCTCAATTCTATGTTTTTACCTTCACACATGTGAAATTATTGCTCTATTAGGTGCCTAAAATATTTTAAAACATCATAAAGTTCATTATAATTCATTTATATGGAATTAGGACCACCTAAACTATCATTCTCATCCATACATATCCTTTAAGGAAAAGAGGTAGTTTTAGACCCGTTTACTTTCTTAGCAATCATTCATAAATATATTCCCCACAAAGGATTTATAAAATCCATAAAAACTAAGAGAATATACCTATAAATAACAATAAAATCCATTTTTACCCATGAAAATTCTCAAATAACTTCCCACATGATAAACTTGGTCTTCTCAAGCTTTTAGGCATGTATGTGTGCATTCAAGAGGATTGTTTTAAGAAATAAGGTTACAAACACTTGTTTTTGTCTTGGAAATTAAATTTTTAGGTCTGATATATTTTTAACATAGTTTTTATATGATTCTCTAAACCATTTGACTCCCCTAATGACCTTGTGACTTGATTTAGCCATGGTTAGGGTTTCTTGGTAGTTTGATTGTTATAGCCCTAATGGCCCCTTTTTGATGATTTTTCCTCTTGAAAATGAGTAAAAAAAATTATTAACCTTAATTATGGGATTAAACATATTTAAAAATATTATTATCTTCACATTCAATAAAAAACATGCATTTTCTCTTTACTCCCTGTGTGCAGGCCTGTATCATTGATTTTGACTTTAACCCTACTTGCTTACAATCTATCTTAGAGGGGTTACGTAAAGGGTTGAAAATTTTTCCAATGATTTATTGAGATATTTTATATCACATAAAATAATTATAAACCAATCCCACTTTTTTTATCTTTTGGATTGAATCTCAAAGATAGAGTTGTCCTTTTAGGTCTCTATAGGACTATTATACCTTCTTCAAGGATCTTGGCTCATCTGATAGTTATCTTCATTTTGAGGACTCTAAATTTTTTTAAAATATCCAATATTATCACTCTTACCCTAAATTACCTTGTATATATTCATTTTAAAAACATAGAATCATGTTTTCCATATTCTTGTAGGCATACCTATAGGTGCCTTTTTCAAGAGTAAACCGTTTCAAAGTTGTTTTTTGGATTGATTCCATTGATTTTAATGACCTCAAATGATTATGGGAATATTTTTAATTATATTATATTGTTTTATAACATATTAAAATTAATACACCTACATGGCTTAGTAAGAATTTATCAATATAGATTATAACCTTAACACATTTCACCTTTACATACATAACTATAATTGTTTCCTATTTTCCTATTTTACTATTTTGATCATACATGATCATGAAGGAGTTTTGGGTATGATTGAGGTTAATAATTAATATTTATAATTTAATAATTCATTTAATATCTTTAATAATGATCATATGTCTATAACTTACTTTCCTATACTTGAAACCATGTTCAAACACACTAGACTAATGATCTTGAGTCTACCACCTATAACTTCCATCAAGGATGATATTGGAAGTATTTTGAATTTATTTAAATCTATTAAAATGTATTAAACAATTAATTTTAGGTTTCTAAAATCTCATTTCAAATGGATTAGTCATCAAACATCAAATATGCTTATTTATAGGACTATGTCTCTCTCTCTCACTTGAGGAATACATGCTTGGGTTAGTATTAGAAAATAACTTTAGAGATAGATGTGGAATTCGAGAAACATGGAAAGGGGTGGGAGTAATTTTAAAAATTTTATAAATTTTTTTAATGTCTTCTTTCATAATCTCAAAACCCTTCAAACAATGTCAAACAGGCTCAACACTTGCACTCTTAAAACCCTGTAAACATATACATGTATATTTGGATCATTCACTTCATGTATGTGCAAAATGGATGTTAAGATATGATATGAGAGGATAGGTAAGACATTAAAATAACTCACACAACCCTTATATTTCCACAATGATCTCATAAGTGCCTAAAAATTGAGAAAATTGAGCCTATAGGGTTTTGAAGAGGTTTTAGAGTAGCTAGTCTTCTCAAGGATGATTTATAAATCACAAGCCTTCAATATCTAAAAAATACTAATATATATTAGAATGGGATATGGGTAAAATCTTTCAAATAATATAATTTTACCTAACACTCTTTCTCCTTTATGAACCATTAATCACAAACTGAGTTGTCTTCACTTTACCAATGACTTAAAGACTTGATGGAGAAGTGGAAAGGTTTTTGTCCTATTTTGGTCTTGAAAACACTATATAAACATTATTTGGTAATTATAATGCTGAATTAAATTATTTTTGGCATCAATTCACCTTATAGTAATGTGATCACCTAAAAAATGATGATATTCTACCTTCATAGTCTATGTAAGACTCTTTTAACTACCACTTATACATTGAAACTGACTCAAAAGACTTGAATAAGTGTGTACAAATAAACTTACCACATTTTTACATTGGTTTTGATTCTAACACACTTTAAATACATTGGGATGAGACAAAAGAATGAATTCTAACAAGATTTCGAATTAGGTATGCCTTAGACAAGTATAAAACATGGGTAAACACTTTACCTTAACTTTTTCAAATACCTTATTTTCTCCAAAATGACCTTCAACCATGATAAATTATATTTTAAATTACATTTTTAAATATCATGGCATGAAATTGGTTTAACAAGACACACACATGGACTTTATCATACTAATAATACATTGGATATACCTTGAGATGGCAGTCAACACCATAAGTATGAAATCAAGACATGATTATCATCAAGACTATTTGAAGGTTAGATGACTTCGTTACCTATTTTTAAAGAATATTTGGCCATGTATGACTATTTTCCTATTAATAATACTAGCCCAAACATAATCAAAATCTAAAGGATTTACTTTTTATGATGGAGTATGGGAAATAACTAGTCTTCCCCATTACTATTAACATACCAATGTACCATTTTATGAAAGAGTAAATGGGAGAAGATGAAATAATAGAGTCTATAATAATTTTTATAGTATATATGGAATATTCAAAACTAAAGTACTGCACAACTTCAACAAACATCAAGACATTATAAAAATATGGCTTGACAAATTTTAAGATCAAGACCTTCAAGATTTTGGACCTAGTGATTATGTGGGGTAAAGCACAAGATAATAAAGGAGAACATGATAATTTCACTCCTTTTTGTATTGGTCCATATAAAATATAAAAAATATTAGGTAATAATACCTTTCACTTAAAGGACCTCTAAGGTAATGACCTCCATTTTCTAGTCAATGGAAGTTTTTGAAATATTATTTCATGCCTATTCCAACTGGAGATGCTTCTAAGTGAATTTAAGTGGAGATATATACATATGATTATATTTATTTACATATTTATATATTATATTTCCTACTTTATAGATTAAATTTTCCACTTTATACATTATCTATAATAGATTTTCTACTTTGTTAGATTAAATGTTTTATAGTTTTTATATATGATTTAATTACATTAGTTTTTATGATTTATATATTATTTTAATAAATTGCATAATATACCAAGTAATTTCATATGTTTAAGTTATGAAAGGCTTAACAAAAATAATGGGATGATTTGTAAGGATGCACAATTGGTTTTCAAAGGGATTTATTCTAATAGTACTTGAGCTTCTAGGATTGATATATGTATTGTGACTAAATTAAGTTTTTCTTAGACTGAAGGAGTTTACTAGACCTTTGGGATTTACTCTTATAAATTCATTCCAATTTTATAAATACTATAAATTTTCAAATATTAATTTCACTATGACATGATAAAACTTGGATGGGAGATAATAAACATATAAATGAATACAAATTGACATGGATGTATTGATTAAAATACATTTTATTATACATACACATAACCAATGGCGATTTATAACACTTCACCTATATATTTAAAAAAAAAATAACATACAAAATGATATAATATGGCTGAATCTAGTAATCTCTACCAGGGTAATGAATTCCTACCTTGTAGTAGAGTAAATCTTAGAGTAGAATCAAAGGTATCTCTATTAGGGATATGGATTCCTAAATGGGATTATAGTAATTCCCATGATTCATTTACTATTTGGTTACAAAATATAATGTCAAAATGAAACCTACAATGTTTATTTAGGACTCTCATAACTAGGGGAAATTGATTTCTCAAAAAAAATTACACACTCAAATCTAAGAAATGGAAAGGATTATAATGTTATATGAGGAAGTAGGAGACCTTTTTATAGTCTAGTTTTTTTATTTATTTCTTCATAGAAATAAATTTTTGTTATGATACATTAATTATATTCTAGGTTCTCAAATCCTTGAGAGCATTTCCCCCTCTGAGTTACCATTTTTTATTCCCTAACACACACCCCATTTATAAATCTAAATAAGGATCCATTATTGATTGAATATCCTAATTTGATGTCTTGTGAACCAAAATTAAATGATGTGTAATTTAAAAAATATATATATAAACTTAATACTATTTCTATTTTTGTAGTATGTTTCAAAGTTATAGGAGAATCAAAGTTGTGCATAAGCCTTACTATCTGATTCACTTTTCACTTTTGATAATAGTTTAACTCGATGCTTATGCACATGTTTAATTCATGATTGAGTGTTTGATTAAGGTGATGTGTTATGATTTTAGTTTTTTATTTGTCTATGTTATTAATTGAACATGTTATTCTTTGCTTAAATGTTTCTTTGGAACACTTTCATGCTCATTTACTTTTTCCACATGGAATCATTCCACTAACCTAAAGTCCAAGGGAAGAACATAAGTCACCCAAAAAAGAAGATCACTAAATCTTTCTAGGTGTCACCATCCTACTCACATGGAGGTAATTTCATTAGATTTCCTTATATAAATTACCCTACGAAAGTAGAACAATGATAGCTATCCATGTGTCATCATCCTACTCACCTAGAGGTGACATTATTAGAGTGTCTTGTAGATGTTATCTTAGACAAATGAAGTATAAGATCCATCCATTTATCACCATCATACTCACTTGGAGGTGACATCCATAGAGTTCCTTGTATGGATTATCTTAGGTAAGTATAGTAATGAGATCCATCTATGTGTATCCATCCTTCTCACGTAGAGGTGATATTAGTAAAGTTCCTTGTACCTATTATCTTGAATAAGTGGAGAAATGAGATCCATACACATGTCACCACCCCACTCACCTACATGTGGCATCATCAAAGTTATTTATATAAATTATCTTAGGTGATTATATTATTTATATCCATCCACATATCATCATCTACCTCACCCAAAGGTGACATCAAAAAATTTCCTTATACAAATTATCTTAGGCAAGAATAAAAGTGAGATACATCTACATGTATCATCTCACTAAGTTATGACCAAAAGAATAAAATATAAGAGGAAATACCTTAGTTATGAGTGGAGTATATATATGTAGACATGTTTCACTCTAAAATATAATTTAATAAAGAAGACATGAATGACAATATCAAAATCAAGGAAAAGGGACATCTATCACATTATGTTGACTAGGCAACTAGGAGTAAGAAGAAGAAACCACATGGAAATAAAATCCATGAAAATCAAAATTATGAAATTAAAATTGAAACAATAGATAGGTAATGGAGATAAATCCATTGACTTCATTAATTCTCATAAATTTACAAATTAATGCATTCAATTCAGATGGCTAAAAGATATAAATAAATATAATTTGAGTTGCCATTTCCAATATAATTACATTTATTTCTAGATATCAACTACACATTATAAATGTGGTGATCTATTGTGACCAAGAGATTATATAATACTCAAAAAACACGTGTTTTCCACCTAGAGTTTCAATAGCATCCTCATCTTGCACTCCACCTCTTTATGCATATTAAATTACATGAATAACTCAGTACACTGACATAATGTTTGATTAAGTGGATCTCAACAATTATTTCAAAAATTACTCTTTTATTGGGATGAGGTCAATTAATTTGATCCACATAAGTCTAAGGACCATATCTCAATCTTCACATAGAGGTATAAGGATGACTTGCTAGCAATAAAAGTGTTTAATCTACATAATGATATAGCCACACCATAGGTAATTCCATATATTGACCTAATATTTGATTTATTTATGAATGGGAAAATATTTTGTAAAATATTGCATTCCATACTTATAAAGAACCTAGTAGTTACATAAGTGGAAATGCTTTTAAAATATACTATAGGCTCCCTCTACTAGAAATGTCCTATAGGCAATATATGGTAAATTCATGGCTCCTTGTAATAACATCCAAAACAAGTTACAAGAATGGGCTAGTAACCCTAGAAAATTTGCAATTTAGCTCCCTATTTTTGTTATCCCAATTATTATCTTCAAACCATGGGTAATAATTTACATGGCCATACTAAACAAGATATAGGGTTTCTCAACCATTTATTATGTCAATGAGATATGGGTCATGTTTATTGATATTATATTGACTTCCAAAAAAATCATAGCCTTAAGAGATATAATTATCTCTAATTTTATTCTATGAATCACAAATATAAAAATCTTACCAAATGGTAACTTCTATATGTAGTCTTATTTGGTAGATATTGTGACTACAATATTGAATTCAACCTATGAATAAACCTATAAATCATCTACATAATACCCAATGAACATGATTTGGGATTAATTCAATATCCTCCATGTGTATAGGTTTAAAAATAAAAAGAAAAGGTTGACAAAAACCAAAAAGAAAAGGTTGACAAAAACCTTTTATCCTATGGTATACTAGACCATATATGAGAATAACATGCCCAAACTATTAGATTTTATAAGAAGACTCTTCAAAAAATGGGTGACTATAAGTTTGATCCTAAATGAACTATAATTAAGATAGAAGGTACTAAGGCACACCCTATATAATTACTTCAAATTGTTCCTAACAAATTATCTAAGCAATAAATTATTTATCAATTATATTATAATTTTTGTGTTAACTTATGAAGGGATAGGAAAGCATCCATCCATACAACCCCTCTCAGCATTGGTCAAATCTAATATACAAGGTGGGAGTATTGTTAGTTTGTTATAATAATATGGATGTATTTTTTATTAAAATGGGAACCATTTAGGAATTGGGACCCCAAGAAGAATATAAAGGAGCATATTAAGAGATATGAAATAAAAGTGACAATCAATTATGGTCACCAGTCCTATAGTCATGATAATGTGTTCATGATTGCAAAAGATGACACTGAGGTTAATATCAAGATGTGAAAGATAAAAATGTTAATGATTGTAACATAAAATATCTAATATTATCTCATAATCACTAAGTAATAAGCCAAGTAGATTAAAAAATAACAATGGGTTTCTAAACATATTCATGGCCCTCTTTCTCACATAAAAGCAAGCATACAAGAACATGTTGGCCCATATGGGGTTGTGGATGTTTAAAGAAGATTATAGACTACTCCAAATACCCCTGAATATTTGTTTTTTTTATGATTCTCATCAACATAACTAATGTGGAGAAAGCTAAAAATTCAAGTGAAGTAGCAAGGATATTTTCTATGTTACCACTACCTCCTTTGACTATACCAAAACAATTAAGTATTCCTACATTATTATCTTTTATTTCTATTGTTTATCCTCTTATGTCACCACCTATTATGACAACAATACCAATTATAGTTCCCTAATCTCTTGGGAGACCATATTCACCTCCCATAATTCTCCTAGTGGTCACTACTCCTCTTATTTCATTACCATTAGAAACCACTAGATTACATTCATCTCCCACTCCACCTTCTATAGGGATATCATATACTAATACTAAACCAAAATTTTAATATAAAATTAATCCCAATAATCCTATTATATCAACCCAAATGGTAGAAGTAGAAGGTAAACATGCATAACTTCCAAGGGAAAGGGGGTATAAATGAAGGGCTAGGCAAAGATCAGACCCTATGGAAATTTATGAGAATGAAGAAGAAAAAAATATGGGTAAATAAATAATAATGGGTGTATAATATATATACTTAAGATATATATTCATTTTATGAGACAACTAAAACATATGAAGAGGATGAATGGATGAATTAAGAAAGTACCCAATCTAGAAGAATTGAGATATTAGGTGAATCTAAGTAGTTTGATCAAGGAGATGTTAGCTAAGTGGCCACTAAGTTTTTGTTATATAAATAAGTAATGTATAAGGGGATGTCTATTAAAAATTAAAAATTTCAAAATAAGGGACATCATCAACTACACCCCCATTATCTCCATCTCAATCTACAATGGTGATAATTACAACAACCATTTACCTAGCTATCCCCTCTCAGATTATATGTACAACAATCCCTAAATATTGTACAACTTGATAAAATATTTATACTAAAATTAGTGTGTTAAATAATATTAATTCTACACATTATTTGATACAAATAAAGAAACCTTATGCAATTACAATGGCAATGTTGTCACTAGAGCCCAGTTCTCTACTATGGGTCCTCTTAATACTACTATTAATATTTGGGTTACATATACATAAGTCACATATTAGTTTAAAAATGTAATCATCACCCCAAATAAATATACATTATTTAGTTTATCCATACCTTATAATCCTAAGACATTATTGGGAGTATATTTTAAAAGCTTTGTATCCACCTCCATTTTTGTTTCACATGCCACAACCTCTGGGTTGCCTACATAATTAGGATTACCCATTGACAAAGATACTCAAATATACTACACTATAATTTTTATTTATATGGGATCTAAAAATGATAAATATTTCATTGATACACCAACACAAAATTAGTTCACTAAATGGAGGAAGGTTATACCTCATTTCCATGTATTAAGGACACATTCCCCCATAGTGATGCATCCTCTAGGAAGATCTCATTATTTTATTCATATGGTTATATTTAAATTAGATAAATCATAACAATAATTTGTATTTAACATTCCCTCATGGATTAATCAAATTTAACAAGAGGAAGCAAGAAGGCTAGACTTAGTAATTTTCAAGTAACCAACAATTAAATTCCACTTTTATAGATAAACAAATACCTTGATGAATGCTAAAATAAATGCTATGGTTGTATAAGGATAATATGTTGAGTTGGATTAGAGAGAATATATATCCTTTTTGACAAATTTAATAAAAGTAAATCCCTCAAACCTAGATAGATATAAGGAGGATCCTTATATATTTGTTGATGATACCATAATGTTAATCAAACAAATGTTTAAAAGATATGATCAATATATTTAGAGGTCATTAGAGAGGATAAATATTCATTATATTAAGGAAATAATAGATAAATTTAAGGGAGAAACTAAAAACTTGAATGACACCATGCATTTAATAATTTTTGCTAAGACTACATCCTAGCCTAAGTCGGGGGACATACTTCAATTATTCAATAAAATGAAGAATATAGACGGTAAACTTCATTTCCTCAACCAAGCAACAAGGAATAATATATATTACCACTTAAACTTAATAATATTATCAAAATATACATGAGCCAAAAATTATGTGGTCATTTAAAGGGATAAATTACTTGACTAACATCAAGAGATGTGAACCTTAGTGTTGAAATTCACAAGTCAATAAAAGAAATATGTATACATTTTAAAATATATGATATTTAGTGAGGTAAACATTCATATTGGTCAACTAATGTTTACGAAATTTTTCCAAGATGGTTTCGGCTCCTACTACTGCATGCGCAAACCCAAATTTGAAATCGGATGTTGTGATCCGAGCGGCCAGTGAGGCTGTGGTTGCCGTTTCAGAGGAGGTTCTTCCTGGTAGTAGAGGGAGGAATCAGATTTACCTCAAAGGGATTCCAGCTGTGGGGATTGAAGAAACCACAGCTGTGTGTCCAGCCTATGTTCCTGGTTCAGGGCATGGACCAGGGGGACAATCATATGCAGATGTGGCAGCCTTCGAAGTAGAAATACATGATGCTCGGCCTCATACAACACCTGTACCTACCCGCGTATTGCCTGTAAGTGATTTAAAACCTATTAGGGTAACTCTAGACCCTAAATTAGCAGAAAATATATTCCAAGAAGAAAAATGGTTTTCCTCTTATGCTACCATTTTCCATTTCCGTGGTTTCTGGCCCTCTTTTGTAGATCTATAGAATTGGATTGCTAAGAGTTGGCTGCATATTAAAGATGGTCAAATCCAGCCCTGCGCCAGGGGTTTTTTTATAGTAATATTTCAAAGCCCTGAAGATAGGCAGTCTATATTGTGCCACAATAATTTTTCTTGGCAGGGCAGATTTCCTCTTTTGGCCAAACCTTGGCATAAGGATTTTAATCCTCTCTTAGAATCCTTTAACAAGATCCCTATATGGGTGCGGCTCCCTTATCTTTCGATACATTTGTGGCAAGAGGCAGTTTATAAAACCATTGGAAATGCTATAGGGGAGTTTCTATATGAAGAAGATAGTACGAAGAGCCACCATTCGACTTGTGCACGATTTTTGGCTGTTCTGGATGTTTCAAAGGGCCTTCCTGAGGCGATATGCATTGATTCCCCAAGGGGTACGTGGACACAAATCTTGGATTATGAGGGGATTCCTTTTAGGTGTAGGATGTGTCACCAGATGGGACATATTGCTGCCCATTGTGATGCTGGGAAAAACATTCCCAGATGTTCACCTTCTTGGTGGCCAAAGGATTTCTCTAAACATAGCATAGATAAACTACCTTTGGAGACAACAACAGAATCCGAGACCGAGAATGAGGAAAGTATGCAATCTGAATCAGAAGATGAAGAGGATTCTCTAGAGAAGCAATCAAATGAAGCCTCTGAGGAGGCTATAGTTAATAATACATCTGAGCCTATGGAGGAGATGGTGATCTCTTCCCCTATTCTGTAGGATCTTTCAAAGAGCCAGACTATGTTAGACTGTCACAAGGAGTTTATGCCTGCTGGTATCCAAAGATCATTGTCATCTGAGGCATGGGTTGCTGAGGCAGCTAAGGTTGAAGATGGCTGGACTGCAGTCAGAAGAAAGAAGTCTAAGCCTCTGGTCCCTCCTCTTGAAATGAATCTTTGGTCATGCAAAAAGAAAAATCTGAATTTAAAAGATTCATCCAAAGTTCCTTTCTGCTGATTGGTTTTTTGGGGGTATTAAATCGGTCATTTTTTTGGTTTGCTGGTTACGGATCTGGAAGTTTGTTTGGTTCTCTTTCAGATCAGTGTTTTGATGGCTGTTCTTTCTTGTTCTTATCTATCGGTTACAAGTCCCTGTAAAACCTGGTTTTGGTTCTTTTTTGTTATCAGGTTCGTGTGTTAACCTGGTTGTGCTTTAATGTTTATCTTTCTCCTTGTACAGGGTTTCGGGGTCCCTTCAAAACCTATTTTTACCTTAATCTAAAACATTCATATTGGTCAATTACTTCCTAAGACCATTTTTAAAAATCTCCTTCAAACTATATCTAACATCTTTCAAGATAAAATTGAAGGCATTGTCTACAAAACCAATGAGAAAACTATGCAACTAGTAAATTTTTATAAAGAAAATTCTATAGAAACTGAGATAATTCTTGTAGAGGTGAAAGATACATTATTAACACATTTTAAGTTGATGTAAAATATTACATAATTGTTCAAGATATCTTTTATCTATTTTAGAACCATTAATATCAACTTATAGGATAGCCATGTATTATATTTACAAATGGAGGAAGTAAAGAAATCAACTTCACTAGGAAGGACAAGACTGTCACCCCTTAAAGGTAATCAGTATCCAATATATACACTAGTGCAAACATATATAGGGATAGCATATGTTACACTTCTAATACTCAGTGCTATAAGTACATTGGTGGCAACTTCTAGAATATCTACAATGATAGGGTTTGTTCCATTTGTCACTCAAATTTCTACAACTTTTAACCCATAATTTTCTTCTTCCAATGGTGCTACATCAACACAAACTTAAATACATATGTATTTATATTATTAATCTATGTTATAGCTATTATTTCCTATTTTATTTGGCACAAATATATTTTACTTTATTCTAGGAATTTTATCCTAGGCAAACACCATTGTACATGCATGCATTACATGAGAATTGACACATCATTTTATTTTTGGACATGTAGTTTTATATTTTTATTGAGAGATGATGTGTCCCCATCTCAATATCATATATATTTGTATCCTCATGGTCATAAAGGGAGGATAATTTTGGCTATTAATATTAATAATAAATTATATGGATTATTCTATAATTATTTTTGATGTTCAAATGTAATTCTTCTCCAAACCTATGAATTTTGTAAAAAAATTTATCATTATGGTAATAGTCTCTTATTTTTACATGAGTTTGAGTTTCAATATATTTATTCATATTGTTTTATTTCTAATTTTATTGCCTTTTATGTATCAATCATAACTCCCCATTATAGATATGTAAACACAATCTTAAAAATGTGTCAACATTTGATTATATATGATTATGTTTAATCTACTATTTTCCATTTTGCCCTTAACTATGTTTGATTATTGGTGTAATTATAGTGGCTTAAAATAGACATTGGTTTCTAATTACTTGTCCAATATTTATTTCAAATCCTAGCTTAGAAATGTTTCATCTTATTTGGTTTAAAGGCATTATTTTATACCTTACCTTTCCCTCTTTTTGAGTTTCTTTTGTTCAGACTCACTTTAGGTTATATCCATCATAAATCCACTCATATAAATTAGGTTTAGATTCATCCATAGTTGAGCACATATATGGTAAACAAACTACTTCACTCATTTCTATTTTACCAACATGTTATTTACAAATCTAATACCTTAGAACTCATACCTTGGGTGTATCTTAATTCATATATCCTTAAACATTAGAGGATACCTCATATGTATCTATAGTGTGAATAAAATCCACATCATCACATTGTTTTTATAGCTTATATTTTATTCGATTCATATTTTGGAAATGATACAATCATAGTTGGAATTTTTGAATTATAACTTCAGGTGATATGCAAACATAGAGACTTGATTGTATTTAGAAACATTATCAATACATTTACATCGTGTGGCTTCATATCACTATGATTTATTCTAATTCTTGGTTTTATTTGATTGAATTTTATGGGATGTGATTATTTGGTCCTTATGATGGCCCATGTTAATTACTATTCACTTGATAAACCTTGATTGAAAGGAATTTAGTCTAGCAACTAGCATTATTGGCTTATTATTTGATTTAAAAAGGGATCTTAGACTCATCACCATTATCTGCATGGAAATGATGTGCATCATTAAATTAGGGAAGGTTTGGATTTGAAGTGGTTCTAGTTTATTCTTTTTATTCTTATAAGTGGTGTAAAGATAGGTAAGTTTCATAAGAACCCTAATTACCACTACATATTTTTTGGATATTTTTTACCATTGGAAGTCCTTGGACCCTTGATATAAAAATGTTTAATGCATAGGGGGATTGTTTTATAAATAACATTTCATTTCTACCATTAGAAATGGGGGTACCTAGGGGAATAAGGTTATGTTTTCTCAATTTTTTTGTACCACAACTAAAGATGTTTCATTAAATCTATAGAATTATAAGGGGGTAAGAAGGTATTTTTCCATAGAAGAGAGGGACAGATTTTTACTATAAAAAGGCACAAAACAAGTGGAGGAAATCTACAATGTGGAAAGATGGGAAGAAATTGACTCTCAATACTTATAGAAAGTAAGTTTGTAATGGTTTAATTATTGTCTTATTTTATAAGAAATGGCATTGAAAGGAAGGTCAATGATTTTATAACCAAAAGTTATATTGGTAATGTGTTGAAACATTCACATTTATGGTAATGATGTTGTATTACTTTCACTGGGTTGTGATTAGAAATGTTGTTGACTTTTAAGTTTTTTAGGTTTTTGTTAGTGTATTTGAATCATTTTTATTGAATGAAAATTAAGTGTTTAGGGCATATAAGCTTAGGGTTTGTTGTGATAATTTGGATTCTATGGCATAAACACTTAGTTTTTTTTAGTATTCTTGGTGTCTTGGGTTTTGTTATTTTTGAGTTTGTTATGTGGTTTGGAAATTCAGAAACTTATTTTTGTCCACCTCAAATCTAAATTCCACCATCAAGTTGATTGATGGAGTAGCTAAGACAACCAATGGGGGGATCATAAGACTATATATGAGGAATTTTGCCTCTATATGTTATTATATTCACTTGTGTATGGTTTTCATGATGTCTTTCAACTTCATGGAGCAATGCTGGAAATAGTTCTCTAGGATTTAAGCTTATTATCATACCAAGTTGTGTTATTACCTTGCATTTCATTCATTGTTTCCTTATTTATATCATAGAGTTTATATTCAATAATTATTTATAAATGTGTTATTTGGATGGATTTCATATTCTAAAATACCTACTTGAATTTTTAATTATCTAAAAGATAATTGAATGTTGTTTGAAAATGATTATGTGTAATTAATGGGTTTTACATTCAATGTTTATATTGTTTACTTTTTTATTCAATTGTAAATTTATTGGGTAGAATATTGGACTACATATTGTGTTGGTTATGAATATTTGATAAGATCCTTAGAGATTATTTAACTATAATATAGTTTTATAGTATTTAGAATACTAAATGTATATGTATAAATGAATCATTTTGATTTTGTTTACTTGATAATGATGAACTTGTTATGGGGAAGGAATGTCTTTGTATAAGATAACTCTTTGATAATTATTTTTAATTGAGTCCATAGTGAAAGAAATAAAAATAAGTGGTTTATTATTTGGTTATATGATATGTTAAATATGTTTAATATGATTAGGCCTAAGTCAAATCACTCAATTCAATTACATTTGGTTTTTTTATTTGAACAATTCATTATGGAAATTTTATTGAAATTATGTATTGAATCGATTTGGTTTTATGTTGACTATGGACTCTCAATTATAATCTTTGGGATTTAGTTTATTATTGTAAATGTAATGAATTAGTGTTGGTTTTATGATGTGATTGTTGAGAATCATTATTATTTTTTTGTTCATTTTAATGTTTATCATAGCAATGTAATGACTAAATGTTTGATTTAATATCTATGAACTATGAATCATGCATATGCAACTTTAAATATGTTTCATTAAGAAATTAAGGTTGAAGGTATACATAGTATAGTGATCATATGTTGTTTTATTGCAAATAAATGGTGAATTTTAGAATTTTTCAAAATTTTAAGTCACATCTAGATTTCATATGTTATAAATATTCCAATATAGATGAATATGGCTGAGAATAAATTTAAGTGTGTGAATGTCTTACTTGGATTTCATAAATCTTATCTAACATTAATTTTGATTATAAATAATTTTGTTCCTTGTATATTTTTTGGGAGTCATTTAACATATATCATTATATGAAAGTTTTAGAATATAAATGAATGCGCCTTGAATGTTTAATGATTTTTAATGAAGTTGATTTATTAATGCATTTAAATTTATAGGTTAAAAGGAAATATATTAATAATAACCATTGAGTTAACAATAAATATATTTTTGGCATTATAGTGACTCTTGATATAGCAGTGATGTCTTGGAAAATATTAACTACATTAATGTAATTAGTATAATTTTTTCTAAATATTTGGTTTAATAAGTAGGGTTGTTTTGTCTTCATGTTGCTTGATTTGATTTTATTCTTAATTTTCCATCAATTAGGGATAATTAGGAATCTTAATGTAATATAATTAAAATTAAATTATTTTTAAATGAAATAATGCACTTATAGTAAATATTTAATCATAATTACACTCTTCATATGTGAGAATTAGGATAATTAAGTAGTTTTTTTTTTTTTTGGTTAAAGATTGACTTGAGACTCAAGGAAAAATAGAAATGATATATTTTAATAGATTATATCATGTATGTAGGAGATTATTAATTAATATATCTAAATTGGATTAAACTACATGTTATCAATCTAGAGAGCACTTTATTTGAAGATGTGAAAAGCACACCTTATCTCCAACTGATGCAATTGTATCTTATTAGGGGTGGGTGACTCTATATTGAGAATAAAATTTAGATAGGGTTGGTTCCCTTAATATTTATCTATAAAACTAATCTACTATTTTGATTTTTGGGATTAAAAGGGAGAAGAAAACTAAAATGGGAAATCCTATCTAATGGGGTGATGCACTTGAATGATTGGTTTTATTTGAAATATTTCTAAAACTAAATAAGACACACATATTAATATTAAATATAAATCTACATTCATAACTGAACATTAGTGTTTCAAAAGAAGGTCTGAAAGAAATTTGCAAAACAAATTCAAATTCTAGCTCTTTTAATGACCTGTAGAGGATGAGATTTTCACAGTAGGTGTGAAAAGGACCTCAAAAAATGGAAATTAGATGCCACTTTTATGATGGTACACATTAAATTTAAAATATATTCTGACCTAAAACCATATGCAAATAATCTTTTTTTATTTGATAAAATGGTGTCAATTACAATTTCTTCTCTGCATTAGAAATTAATGAAAAATGGCTTGAAAAATCTAATATATATGTTTAAAACTAGCCTAAATATAAAGTGGTGTTTATCTTAGATAATTATTAGTTTTTTAATTTAAATAAAGACCTAATAATTTTACAATGTTAAAAAATTTCATCAAAATCTTTAAATTTTATGAAAATTTGCATGGTCTTTAAATATTGGCATAGAATTGGAGGTGGTGGGCCCATGTTGACTTTTCAACCTTCCTTTCATGAAAATCATGCAATAAATTAGAAGATAAATCCATATTTAAATATATTTAAAGTTCTTAAATGTCCTTATCTTTCATTAAAAGCATGGGAGATGCATGAAACTAGTCAAACTAGTCAACCGAAGAGATGTGGACTCAAAGACTAGTCAACTTCCACTTGAACTCAACTTGCATGAATTGGAACTTTTAGATTAAATTTAGAATTATATATTAACTTAAAAAATATATACGTCATGTGGTAACTCCAAAATTAATTCATTTGATAGATTTTCAATGCTATTCTTCAAGTTGACCATTTGACCAACTAGTCTTATTAGACCAAATAGGCCTAAAAGCTAATCCGTGCATTTGAACTCAATTAAACATGAAAAAAGATGAAATGAAACCTGAAAAAAAATTAAATAGAATTGGAAAAAAATTATTAATCACAATATATTTTATTTTAATGAGAAAACACTCACCATTCAATCAACATGTTTGATTAGACCTATTTTGCTCCATTTTCCTACAGACTGACCATTTTGATCAAGATAGTTGGGACACTTTTGAGATTATTTATAACCAAATAAAAATTTGAATATAAATAAAAATTATAATATTTTACCTTGATTTATTGTATTTAAGTGAACTAACATGTACTTTATTTTACATGCTTTTTTACATAAAAAATATGATTTCTTCACTCATCCATATAGCTCCATGCATAAAATTGAAATTTATGGAATCCTCTCTGATTTTAATTTAAATTTGAAAATTTATTACATTTATCCAATATGATTTTATTGAAATAAAATCAATTTTTTTTAAAAACTAGTTTTTCAGGGTTTAAGAGGGCTTTGAAGCTAAATCTTCATAATGATGATTCATGAAGTACAAACCTATAAATCCAAAAATATTCAAATTTATGTGTATCAAAATAATACCCATAGCATATTTGGAAATATTAAGTTCCCATGCCAAATATATGAAAATTTACCATGTGGAGAAATCCACTTGTGGGGTTTTAACTACATTATGGGCTGCCTATACTCTTAATGATTGTTCATAAAGTATAACAACTCAAATGGTATAAATTGTTAATTAATTATAATGAAATATGGGTACTCAAAAAATACTAATATCATTTGGCCAAACTCCACATATGGTGAAAGATATGAGCATCTAAACAAGAGGCTTGTAAGGGTGACTAGAATTGCAAAAAATGAAAAATTCACCAAAATGAAAATAAATATTCACCTATTTCCCAATTATTTAAAATTTTATCATGGGTTATGTACCATTATATTAAAACACTTTGAGAGCACATTTTTCTAGAAAAGTCAAAAAACCCCTTTTTGGCCTATATGCCTGTTTGCTTGCAAAAACCTATGAGCATGGTTTACGTAAAAATTAAAGTTTTGACACTTTTTAAAGGTATTATTATGATTTAAAAACATCATCCCATGATTTTAAAACTTTTACATATACTTATAAACCTCTTTGACACTCTAGAATGATGCCTGCTATAATGGTGATCTCCAATGGACATGCTAAGGACTGTTACAAAACAATGAGTATTTACACTCATCCAATGGACATGACACATTTTTATAAGGTTTTTCAAGTCATGATGACCCTGTATACAAAATTTGATGTCTTGAAACTACATATAGCTTCTATAAAGCTCAACTTTCTCTCAAAATTGACCCCTATGCATGGATTGTCTACATATTTGAACTTGAAAATGCTATTTTGAAATAAAAATGACCCATTTAAAATATATTTTTGAAATTTAAAAAAAAATAGTTATTTTAGGCTATAATTCCCAACTTTAAAGGGATATTGAATTGTTTCTTGAAATTTTTGAATGATAGGAGTTGTAATTTGGCCTTGACAGGTCAAAACTAACACTGCATTAATTAATTATATTGAATTTACTTTATTTAATAAATTTGTTTCAAATGACACTCGTGTATGGATTACTCTTTCAATAAAATAAATAGTATATATCTAGGTAGAATTTTATCTAAACAAGATGTGCATTAATGAGGGGTTAATATAAGAAATTTTTAAAAGATGTATTTAGATGGTTATGCCTTTATGATGGGAAATTTAGTGTGTGTTAATTGGATTTGTAATCTTAAGACCGAATTGAATTTAATTTAGCTCAGTAACATCGATATGATTGATTCATTTGATTCTTATGGCATGAACTATATATACCTAGAAATATAATGTGGAAACACATATAATTTGGTTGATTTGTGACTAGTAATAAGTAACCTTTATGTTATTTTATACCTATGAATATGTGGAAGTAAGTGATGGACTTAAATTACTATGAGAGGTATGCACCATTAATTATAACTTTTACTAGTGCACAGATAATAATGTTCTACTTATGATTAATGTTGGTTAATGTTCCTTGAAAATAATTGTTGTAATTGTATTAATAACAATTATTGTTATATATGAGCAGAGTCATATTTATTCATTTAGATATTTCTTTATTAGACATGTTTAGAGGTTAAAAAAAGAAATACTAGAGGAGTTTTGAAATTCCTTTTACCTTACCTAAATTTTAAATTATTTTCTAATAAATGGAAGATCATTTAAGGTTAAGTCTTTTTAATTTGGTTTAATGAGGGAGATAACATTTTTTAAATATTTAGGTTACAATTTATAAGAGTATAAAGTATGATTATACATCCTGAGATTAATTTATTTAGGGGATGAACCATTTCCTCATAAGGTTTGCTTGGTAAGATCTAATCTTAATGGAGTTGTATTTTGGAATCCTATTTATGGTCTATTACTGAGACCAAGTATGCTATTAATTATATATTTATTGTATCATTAGCTAATAATTAGTGTTATATAACACTCTGGTTGAATCCTTGAAAAAATTAGGTTTGTTACATTGGTATTAGAAACAAATTAGTGTTGTAGCTATCTTTGGGGGAAAACTTTTTAAATTATGTAACGTACCTCAATCTTTCAATTTTGACTCCTTGAGATAGTTAGAACATGATAAATATAAATATATAATGTCAATACTAACTAGGTTAAAAAAAATGTATAAGAGGTGGAGGTTGAAACAAAGGTAGAGGCCATGTTGCTCCCAATATAAAAAAATAATAGAGTGAACCCACCTCACCCTAATAATGTAAATAAAAACAATGATGTCCCTAATGCTAATAAAATTGGGGATAATTATAATGACATGCATGAAGAGGTATTGAATGGGATATTGACTACCTTGAATGCCATACAAGTTAAAATAAAAACTTAGGAATGCATGCTCAATAACCTTGAAGGCATTCCATAAGAAGGCTTACATATGTTAGGATATGATCAAGGGGATGATTAAGTGATCCAATAGTTTCCTTTGGTAATAGTAGATCCAATCATTAAAGAGATTAATAATCTTCCTCCACCTATGTTTTTAGGGTAAGAATCTAGTGATGCAATTGATTTTTGGCTTGTACACCTATAGATGTATTTTAATATACATAGTATACCCTCTAATATGAATGTTATGATGGCAACCTATCAATTGGTTGGTGTTTATGACTTATGGTGGAATCATCTATGTGACTTAGATGATTACCATCCTATCAACCTTACTTTGGATATTTTTAAAATGTATTTATAAAAGAGATACTAAAGTACAAACTTTAAGAAATAAAAAATATTGATTTTCATCTGCAAAGCAAGAAAACATGTCTACCTTTGAGTGTGAAAATAAATTTATGAATCCACTAAATGTAAATAATATGCATGATGAAAATTCTAAGGTGATAAATTTTAAACGTATATTGGAGGAAATATTTATTCCTAATTTAAATATGACAAATCCTAAAACCTTTCTAGATTCCATTTAGTCTACCCATAGGGAAGAAGAGAAGGAAAAGTCTTGGTAGTAGGGATGAAACCTTTTTAAGATGAGTAGGCAATGAAATAAACCCAAACTCTCTCCCTCTCTTATTTATTTTAATAAATCATATCATAACCTTAGGTTTACCATGAGTATTACTGGATTTCATAGCTTACAATGGAAGGATAAAAAAATTTAAGTCCATAACTCACCAAAAATAAGGTTGATTAGTAGAAATTAGACCCATACTAATCAACATGGAGAATCCACAAGAGCCAAAACTATTCCTATTTCACCATCAAGAGATACTTAGTATTGTGAATGTGGTGATAAGAACTAATGGAAGGAGTTTCCCATGATAAAACTTGGCACTCAACTAACCATAAGGTGTATCTAACAATTGACAATAACGATGTTGATTTCCAAGATACTCTAATTGAAACTAAAGGTACTATAACTAGTATTAATGTGTCTATTTTTATTGTTTTTGGTGATATATATAGCTTCATTAAACCTAATTTATAACATAATTTTAATTTAAAACTTATTAAAGTTAAAAATGTTGAAAGTCAAGTTTGGTACAAGAAAAAGAGTACCAATCTATGAATGCTTAGAACAAGATGAGCTAGATTTTGGTCTTTTTAAGACCAAACTAAATATATTTTTTATCTTCCTTGGGGTCCTATGATCTCATTTTGGATATTTATTTTTTACAACCACACAAATCAACACTTGATTGGTTTGTAAAAATGGTGCAATGCATTGATGATTTTAGAAGAATCATGGAAGTGCAAGTCATTAAAAGTCACAAGGAACACAAGATAATTTTAGTAGTGTAACTAAAAGAATCTATGTTAAGGGTTACCAACTATATGTAGTCAAAATGTTGGAATGATCTAAGGATAATTAACAATGTTATAGATATTTCCCTTTCCTTAAGGAATTTATGGATGTATTTCTTGATAAACTACTTGGACTCCCACTTAAATGGTAGTTTGATTTTGCTATGAAAATTATACCTAAGGATACACTACGTCTGAGGTTCCTTATAAGATGAATGTGGTAGAGACTCAATAATTAAAATTTTCAATTTCAAGAACCTTTTAAAATAGAAGAATTCAACCAAGTGTATATCCTTGGGATGCTTTGATTTTTTTCATAAATAATAAGGATGAAACCTTGAGGTTGTGTGTGGACTATAAGATGCTCAATAAATTGATGATCAAGAATTTTTATCTTTTACCTAGGATATACTGTTTGTTTAATAAAATTAAGGGAACAAATATCTTCTCCAAGTTGATTTGAGATCAGGCTATCACTAACTAAGAATCAAGGATTAAAATGCACATAAGGATATTTTTTTAGCTAGGTATGGTTATTATGAGCTCATAACTATTCTATTTGTATTGACTAATGCACTAATTGTATTTATGAAGTTAATAAATTGTGTTTTTAGGGATTTCTTGGATAATGTTTTTCTAATTTTCTTAGATGATATCATGAATTATTCTAAAAATGCAATTGAATATGAATAACACTCGAGATTAGTTTTGAAAATACTAAGACAACATAAGTTGTATGGAAACATTCAAAATGTGCTTATTTTATCCTAAAATTCATTATTTGTGGCATATCATCCCTAAAAACGGTATTTTTGTAGAGATGGTAAAGATTAAAGAAATATAAGAATGTTCATCTCCCACTAAGATACATAAAGTGTGTAGTTTTATGTTCTTGGTTAGTTATTACCACATATTTGTGGAAAACATACCCATCATATCCAACCCATCACTTCCTTGTAGCTAAATGTAATAAGTTTGTTTGGACACCCCTTTATGAAGAGGCATTCCAAAATCTTAATGAGATGTTAACTAGAACACATACTTGTCATGCCTAATCCTAATGGTAATTCTGAGGTCTGGGTAGATGCTTATAATGAGGGCTTTGTTAGAATTTTCACCCAAGATGGCAAACTGGTGGTTTATGAGTCACAAAATATCAAGGAGAGTTAAAATAAATATTCTAACCATGACATGGAGCTTAATACCATAGTACATACTTTGAATAAGTGGAAGAATTTTCTATTTGGAAAACATTTCAAGATGAAATTTTATCATTGTAGCCTAGAACACTTATTTTCCTAGGATGACTTGAATACATGCTATTATAGATGGATATAATTTGTGAGCAATTTTGACAAGGATATTTTATGTGTTAAAGGTAAATAAAATACTATTGTTGATGCACTTAGTTGATTCCCTACTTTGATAAAATATATGCAATAAATTTAGATTTAAAAATATATATATGAAAATAACTACCTTATGATTAATTATGACATGAAGTAAGAATAGGTTTGGTCGACAATCATATTGTAAAGATATTTGATATTTTTTGGGTTAAAAATGATACCTTTATTAGGTATAGAAACAAATTTTCTCTACCTAAATATAGGCACTTTAAAAACCATGTTTTGAAATAAGTACATAAAATACATCACATGCTTAACTAAGCATCACGATGATGACCCATGATCTAAAAAGATACTATTTTAAGCCTAGAATGAAACATGATGTGATTAATTTTATTTTAAAATGCTTAAAATACTAGCAGGTTGAATATGGGAATTTATACCATAGAGTTATAATTATATCCTCATGGAGTATCAAAGGTCAAGTGGGATGTAATATCACTTGATTTTATTTTTGGGCTTCCTAAATCTCACAAAAAACATGATACCATTTTAGTGGTGAATGGTAAGTTGACCAAGGTTAGTAGTTTTATCACTAAAACATTAACTGATGATGCTTTCATGTTTACATAAATATTTATAAAATAAGTGGTTCAACTACATGGCATGTCATAAGTGATCATCTCAGACATAGATAAAATTTTCATGTCAAGGTTCTAGTAAAATTTTACTATAGAATTTAGAACTTACTTGAATTTTAGTTCTATGTATGACAAAAAATATATGGTCAAATTGAAAGGCTAAATCAACTGGTTGAGGACATTTTGAGAATGCATATCATGGACCAACATAATAAGTGGGAGGATTCAATCCATTTGGTTATGTTTTATTATAACAACACTTATCTTTTTGTAATAAAAATGCCCCCTTTTAATATTTATATAGGGGTAAGTGTACAATCCCACTTACATGGGATAAATTAGAGGACAAGATTATTTATGGGCCTGATGTGCTTCAAGAATATGATAAAAATATGGCTCTTATTTTCAAAAATATAAAAAATGTTTCTAATTGGCAAATAAATTATGCAGATCATAGAAGAACACCATAAAAATTTAGTTTGGCTAATAAGGTGTTTTTATGTGTTAGACCTCAAAAAAGTTACATTAAGATTGGGAAGTTGTCTAAATTAGTTTCACATTTTCTTTAAATATTTGACAACATGTAAAATATTATTCATGTGTCCTATATGTTGGCCTTTCATCTTTTTCTATATAAGATGCATGATGTAATCCATGTTGTTTTACTAAGAAAATACATATCTAATCCTTCTCATATTTTGGATTGGATAAATCACTAGGTTATGGAAGAGGAAAATATTCAATTAGAACCAATGAGGATGCTAGAATATAGTATAATTAGGTTTTAAAATATAAAAATTTAGTACGTTCTAGTCTAGTGGACCCACTTAGTGAAAATAATGCTATGTAGGAAAATGAAATTATTTTTTAGGTAACATTACCTACAACTATTTGATTAGTTATTGGTAAGACTCATTTTTAATTATGAGAGGATATCACAACCTATTTTAAACAATTTAAAATTGTTGGATATTCCTATGGACATTTACCAGACATTTTTATGTGGTTTTGATTATATGATTATTATATCATGACATGATTCAAATGCTTTGGTTTTACAATGGCTACATCATTATTAGGAGAATGAATATTTATGATATTTTATCTTAGTTGATTATTATATTATTATCACTAAATATTATATTTGTTTATATATTGTTGATGCCTTATTCTAGGAATATAGGACCTACCTTAATCTAGGAATGATCAATGGAGTCTGGTTGGTAGGGTTATCTAGGTGTAAAACTGGTTATGTTTTGGTAATCAATAATAAGCCATATGGTTTACATAATAACCATAATTGGTTAGTTTATTTTTGACTAATTATGTGTTGACTATTAAGTTTTGACAAAACCTATTTGATGTTAATTTTCTTACTTACATAAACACTATGATAATTTATTATATTTTTTAATTAGAAGATTATGAATTATTATTACAATTTAAAAAACTATAAGATTCATTGATTAATGTAATAAATACATGACAACAATTATTAAGATTTTAATTTATTTTAAATTAAGTTTATTATCTATATAGTTTAATTACTCTTAAAGTGGGTGGCCACTAAATATAAATCAGATTCATTGCAAGAATAGTAAAAAAACCATATTCATATTATCTACACATAATTTAAAATGGATTACAAATATGTTGTATTTAGATATTGTTAGACCTAACATACAACCTTTATATTAAAAATTATTCATCCTAAAAAATATCTTAGAGTGGTCATCCACCTACTCTAAATGAGAAGTTACTAATCCTATTTTTACTAAATAAAAAGCTTTACATGATATGTTAAACTATTTCACAAAGTAACAACTAGATTACTTGTCATTTTTACACTAAATCAATCTTGAGAAAGTTATAATAGTTGGAGTTCACCCACTTTAAATTAGAATCATTACATAGATATTTTTTTCAAACCTACTCATCCTATTTATAAATAGTGTCTCCAACCGAGTGAAAATATTGTATCACTTACACGACCATCAAGTGTGAGGTCAACCACTATAAACGAGAAGCATCATACATAATAAAAACAATATTACATGGCACAAAACATTTATTTTAATAATTAATCCATCATGAGAAAGATCTTATATTGTCATAGCACCCACTCTAAGATCTGAAACCATCATAAGGAAAGCAAAAATAATGTCATCCGATTTGTAATCTATTTAAAAATCTGTAAATGTTATGTTGAATTAATTTATTATTATATTTTACATTCAGAATATAAATGAATCCAACCAAGTTAAAATAGTGTCTTACTTACATTCTCATAGATTTTGAGGTTATCCATTATAAATGAGAGCCATTATAGAAAGTGAAAACAATATGAATAAGCACCCAACCTTTATAATAAAAATGAATCCATCCTAAGAATTCTCTTAGAGTGGGCATCCACCCACTCTAAATGAAAACCATAATAGGGATAATATAAACAATGTTACTCATTCTATTTTAACTACATTTAAAAACATTTACATCTTATGATGTATTTATTTATTCTTATATCTATGTTTTTTAATCAAAATGAATACAACCAAGTGAAAACAATGTGTCACTTACATGTTCATAAAGTGTGAGGCACCACCCTTTGTAAATAAGAACCATTGCATAGAGTAAAAATTAGCTTAATCTACACCCAACATTTATATTCAATATGAATCCATCTTGATAAATATCTTAGAGTGGGTGGTCACCCACTCTAAGAGCTTAAATCATTGTAGGGATAGTATAAATAGTGTTACTCATTAAATTTTCACTATTTGAAATGTTCTAGTTGTTATGTTAAATTAATTTGTTATTATATCTCAGGTTTGTAATTAGAATTAATCCAACCAAGTAAAAATATTTTGTCACTTTCATGTTCATAGAGTGTGAGTCTCCATTATAAATAAATAAAATTACATAGAGTAACACCAAGCTTTCTTGTCCTATTTTCACTAACTCCATCTAGAGAAATATCTTAATAGTTATTATATTCAAATATATTATCATATTTTATTTTAATTCACTATTGAGTTTTTTCTATGATGATATATTTTATTATGTCATTTATTTAAATTTAATAGTTAATATTTATTTGATTGTATGAAGCAATGGCTTTGATTTGCTACACCTTGTATAAAGAGATAACATTCATATATTTCTTGATTGGCTAGGAGAGAAGAAATGAATAATGGTTTGTAGATATTTTTGTTTCCAGATAACTACCAAAATGACTTATGGTTATTTCATTAAATATCATGGGCACATGAATCTAGTGGAGTCATATTAAGTAGGAAATGTATTTTTAAAAATATGATTTTTATCCAAGTGGAATGTATAAATGACTATGAGCATTCATGCCAAGTCATTCAAATCAAGATAGAGGTTGAATTCTATATAAAAATTTGTATGGTTTGTCTTGACAAACACTAAATATATTATTTTTATTCTTATGGTTTGAAAACATAAACTTATCTATATTTTGACAAATGTTGTGTATAAAATAATGAAAACATTTACAATGGAATAGTGACTATATTTAAAAAAATATATTTTTAATGATTTCATTCATCTATTCTTCATTGATTAAATATGGATAATTAATTTTTTAAAAGAACATTTCATGTGAAAATGATTAATTTTATGAGGAGGTAAAAATTGGCTAACCTAGAGAAATATACATCAATATCACAAATTTTGGAATTAAAATAGTTATCACGATAAATGACTATTGTAAAATAGGTTGATAATTTTTTTTAAAATAACGAGTCTTTAGAAACTAGGGAGATTAATTTTTTTTAATGAAAAATATTTCAAGATTAGATTTGATTATTTTCACCTATCACCATATAAATACTAGTATTCATATCCTAGTAAAGATAGTGTTGATCAATTAGTTACCTAAATTTTGTATAACTTGGTTCCTTTTCAAAAAGATGAAATATTTTTACCTTGCAAGAAAATAATTAGTGATATCATAAATATAGAATTAAATAAATACTTTTATGACTAAGATACTAATTTTTATATTATAGATCGATAACATACCATTGAAGCATAAAAAAACTATACCGAAAAACCATAGTTTTAAATCTGTACATGATAGATTCAAACATATGTCTACTCATATTCTGAAAGTGAAAGATGTAATTAAGAAGATAATAAGTACTTGTAAAAAGTATAACATGGAAAAAAAATATGGGTTCACACAAAATTTATTGACTAGTTATACATAACAAGTTTACCCTAGAACATAGAGAGAAAACCACATCAACCTAAAGCATGCCATGAAAAGGAATAAAATTTAAGGTATATAATATTTATTATTGAATTTAAATATAAATAAGAAAATTATTCCAAATAGATTATAAATCCATATTTTATGTTCTAAATCAGGAGTTTGTAATTTAAATCTTGAATATTTATTAGAAATAGAAAATGCATAGCTTGAGTGATAAGATACCTTTATCCTCCTACCAAATGATATAGGAAAAATTTGGCATTATGTTTTGAAATTTATAAAAATGGTGGGATTGTGTGTTGTCCAAAATATTATTATCATCCAAAATTCAATTTAAATTATCTTGAAAATTTAAAACCTAATAATTTTAGAGGAACAAGGGGGATGTCTCCGTAATATTTATCCATAGTTGTAGATAGGGTTGTAAAAGGACAATTTTTTCTAAGAACATACATTGAACCTGGTATCAAATAAAAAAACATTAAATTATTATTTCAAAATAATAAAAATGATACAACTCAAGGCAAAAAATTATATACTATTTCACGTTATGAATTCTAGAAGAGCTTGATTTGATAGGGTAAACTACATATAGTTTTTTTTAAAAGTTTTAAATTCATGAATTCCACTTTTGTCATATTTTCATGAGTTTGGAGATTGGAAAAAAATATATTAAATAAATAACTATGTAAAAGGATGTTGAGACCCTTATATATATATATATATATATATATATATATATATATATATATATATATATATATATATAAATTTCTAATACCACCTTGGCAAGGGATAAATATAGTATGAATTCAGACTTTAATGTTAATCTCCATTTAAATTGAGATTTTTTTGACATGATTAAAATAACATCTCCATCCCCTTAACCCTAAAATGGTTATTGTTGTAAAAAAATACATAAAGTGGTATTATGGATCTACTCCTTGCATCGGTTTTAGTGTAATGGGTTTTATTTGTATCTTTATTTTCCTATTGTTTGAAGAACACTTATCTATTAAAATTATTTACATTTATAAACCATCATTTCATTAAAATTTGGCATATTCAATTCTTTATTGATAAATAAAACTATTATTATTGACTTTTTATATAGTATAAATTATTTCAAATATTATATTCCAATTTTATTATTATGAGATTCCAATTTTTTATTTATCAAAATTACATATCATATTTTATGGATTATAGTTTCAATGTTTTTATAATTCAAAGTTATTAATCAACTAGTAGTAGATATAATTTT
Source organism: Torreya grandis (assembly GCA_037957365.1). Classification (NCBI taxonomy): domain Eukaryota; kingdom Viridiplantae; phylum Streptophyta; class Pinopsida; order Cupressales; family Taxaceae; genus Torreya; species Torreya grandis. The sequence goes on from JARHVA010002813.1 coordinate 1,754,309, forward strand.
AGTTTATTGAAATAATTTAATATTTTTAAAAATAATCATTAAGTAATAAATATTTTATTTTGATGTAATCAATTCAAAATTGAAAAAATGTTCCTCCCTTGATTTGAATCTAATCTCAGAGAATCTTGAAATAGACAATGTTCTCTATGAAATCAAGCTTCTCAAGCTATTAATATCATAATCATTTTTTAGGGAGGATAATCAATTTAATGGTATCATATCCAATTTGGGGGACTGTACACTTACAAAAATTGAATGCATTATATCAAAAGTAATGACCAATAATAATATAATTTGATGGACTTATTTATATAAATAATCATTTCATAAAAGAACATATTAAATCTTGAGAATTCATAGGGAGATATTATAGCAATGAAAAATGAGTATTTAATCTATCCCACACTCAAATAGTTCTAATAGAAATGTGATAAAAGGATAATATTAACTCTCCCATGATTAGAGAAGATAGAAGTGATAAAAGGAAGTATTTACTCTCCCATTATTATAAGATGGCCATCATATTATATAGTTATGATGTTATTTCTCCATTCATCATTAATGTTTCATCTTCATCAGTTATAGAAATATCAATCTCCTTCAACTATAAAACATGTCATTCTTCATACATAGTTCTAAACATGTCATCTCTCCCTCATGCTTATCCTCTCGATACACTACCATATTTTATAGATATTTTAAACTAATTTAATGATGATATCATCCTAAAAATATTTATTTATCAAGAAATAATGGTATCTTGAGTAATAGTCAACCCACCCTTCATGAAAAGTAAGCTGAGCCATGACCTAATCCCTGATCCTTCACCAATTCTTATAGGATTTAGTACTCTCAAGTTTATTATGATCTAGGTGATGGGAGAATAATAGACTCTATTGGCACAAAAGTATTGAAGTTTATTTGGGAGCTATACTAACTGGGTAGAAATTTAAATAAAGTCCTACTAATTTATAAAAGGTGGAATACAAATGACTTTGGGAGATCTTTAAACACTTAACCATGACCCAAAATTATCAAAATGATAAAAGGTGAGCATGACACATCCTCCTCAATTATCTCTCACCTTCAACCCATTAAGGCTAAGCTAGACACATCATTGGACCAATTTTCCAAGTTTAAGGCTTTTAATGTCAAGTTTAATGTTTATGTGAATCCAAATGTCTCAACCTTGACTATATAGAGAACCTAGTCATGTGTCCCTTCGATGGTTATAAGCTTTGAAAGGAAAGAAAGTAATAAAAATAAACATGTTGGCCTTCTTGATGGACATTTATGGATGATTGAACATGTTGGTCACCGTCCAGGTCTACCTTTAATCCAAATAATTCTCTCTAGAAAGAAATTGACAATGGATCAGATTATCATGAAGTAAAACATGTGTGTTTTATTTACTCAGGAAGTTACCTAGATTCTCATGGGTAAGGACACACTAGGTTTATTTAAATATCACATGAAGGCATTCCTAGACTAATATGGTGTAATTATGTCTATGAAAGAAAATAATAGTTAAGTCATGTGATAAATGTAATATTTTTTAATCATCTTCTATTCATACCTTCTTATATCTTCCTCCTTGATATTAAATTCCTCTAGTATACTCTCTATCAGATGTATTAATTTATTGATATATTTAAATAATTGAGGGCCCCAATAGAATAATGTTACCATATAATTAAATAACTTATCTTAACATTTATAATGGGTATATGTCTATTATACACAGGTCTATAAAAATATATTGGATTATTACATCCTGATTCTCACACTTCAACTGATATACATATTTATCTATGGATTAATATTAAATTTAATTTGTTCTATTACTTTTTAACTAAATCTTAAGTCATATATTGTTATGGGATAAATGTGTGTTAGATTTCATGAGTTCATTATTATGAGGTGGCTAATTATGAATTTTGTACATAATTATTATGTTACTTGTTTTTATAGTATTATTTTATGACTATATCATAATGACATTGACTAACTACCTTATTATCATGAGTTTGATGTAGGATATTTCATCACTCAGAATGTGATAAAGGGAGAGCATCATTGGAGAGGGTGGTGTAGATGGATATAGCGAAGGATGACAGAGGAAATTGCTAAAACCCATGCACACACCACATTAGGTTTTAAAACATAAAATGAATTTTTTTTTTGGTTTTATAGTATTTTTATGTTTTGACAGTAAATTATAGTAGATATTATAATTTTCATGTTTTAAACATTAACATATTTATATGGGATAAATATTATAGGATTTTGTGTTTTGTAGTTTGTATTTATATGTAGACATAGTGATTTAATTATAATGTGTTTATATAATATTAGTATATTCATGCTTATGAGTGTGAAAATATAAATATTTTGAATGAAAAATTATTGTTATTTTATATAGACTATCTAATGTCGTAAATAATGTTTTATAATGTTAAGTTTGTAAAGATTGATATTCAAGATTATCAATATTTGACAAGCTATTGTAAATACATATATATTCTATATAAAATAGTAAGGAATGTAAATAATTATCATGAGATATTTAAAATTAATACTTGTTTGGTTTATTACAAAGGTATAATTATCTTATTTTATATGACAAGAGATTGAATATCCTAAAAACCTAGCCTAAAATCTAAAGTCTAGTTTGTGATTATATTCATGGACTACATAGAGATTTGTTAGAGTGATTTATCATGAAAAAGGAGGATTTGTTTAATAGTATACTTGAGTTTCAAAATTTATTTGGCATGCAAAGTTGGATTCAGATTTAAAAAATTATGATTAATGAATTGTGAGAAAGACCAATACAATAATTAGGGATTTTTCTGGTTGTTAATTAGGAGTTAAGTGAGTTAAATGAAAAATAGTGGATTAATCATGAACAACTAAATAGGAGATAGTAGATACATGAAACTTATATTCAATTTGGGATTGAATTGGAAATTTAGATAAGTAGCGATCCATTGAGAAGAGGAGACATGGTTGAAGAGAAGTGGAAATGAGCTAATCAAGAGGAAAAATATTTTTTTGTTTCAAAGTTGGTAGCATTGAAAAAAGTTGGTGATGTATTTTTATTTATATAAATTAATGAGGTTTTTTTGGGAATGGATTCATCACTTACAGATTGAATGATATAAATTTACATGATAAGGTATAGGGTTATCCCTATAGACAACTTGGCCATCCACATCACTAACCCTATACTATATAAAATCCTTAGGAATGTAGACAATAGTTGTGTTCATTCTCTAGGGTTTGGAGTATTTATCTTTCTATGTTTAAAATAAAAAAACCTAGGTAGATGGTTGATATACTTATGGACTATGTATATTTTAGAATTTCCATATGTTTATATACTCAATAAATTGAAGCTGGGAACTCTGAGTATATGGACATAATAAATAGGTTTGGTACCCATATATATTTTTATTAAGTCTATGTTGATTTGAAATGGAAAGTCCTAAATTATAATTTATGTTTGCTTTTATTTTGGGGATTTGGTATATTCGATGATTGTGAACTTATGTCATTTAAACTAGAAATGATAACAATGTCTGCATAAGACTATTTATAAAAATAATATAGTGAATCTTTGGACTATGTATTATAGGTTGAGAATGATGGAAATATAGGAATTGAAGGTATTTTATAGTATGCAAAATAGAGGGGGAATTATATTTAAAACTAATTTCATTGTATTATAAAAAAGTGAGATTTATATGATTAGGTATTCAAAATAGGGTATACCTATATTCATAAATTAAGGATTATGTATGTTTTATGAAATATTTTATAAAAACAAGAATGAAATATAAATGTGTGTATTATAAGCACACACATAATAGAGACTTTATGTAGGTATACATTATGTGTTATTGTTATAGTAAACTGGGTTTTCACTAAGTATTCAAAATAGAATGTGTGTGTGTGTGTGTGTCGATATATATATATATATATATATATATATATATATATATATATATATATATATATATATATATATATATATATATATATATATATATATATATATATATATATATATCAACACATACAGACACATATATATATATACATGTGTGTGTGTGTGTGTGTGTGTGTGTGTGGTTGTGTGGTGTGTGTGTATTTATGTATATATGTATGTATGTATGTATGTGTGTTTATGAGCTTAGAGTTTGGAGAAATATTATAAGACGCAGGTGTGTGTTATAAGTCAATTGAGTAAGATTTGATACAATGGAATATTCAAGGGACTTCCATTCATCTAAATATGTGAATATATTCAATTGGGGGTAAATGAATAAATTTTAATTCCTAATATAGAAAACTATTATTATAATAATAATATTTAGCCAAATTACGGGGTCATATTGTGGCATTATGTTTTATAGTTAAAAATTTTATGTTTTGAGTGCTTCGATTTACAAAATAAATTGTGTATATTTAGGTAGTTTGGATGAAATCTACATGTTTGTAAAAAATCAGAGCATTAAATTTTATAAAGGATGATTGTCAATAAAAATTAAATTTGATACTTATACCATTATATATTTTTACAATAGTTTAATGGTTTATGAAATTACATTTTAGTTTTGTATATATATTAGAAATGAATTATGTAAATTGATATAAAATAGTGTATATAAAAACAATGGTACATTTAAATTATCTATGTTATGGTATATAGATAATTAAAACATATCTAAATCTATGAGATATATGTATAAGAGAATTTAGGTCTTCCTACATGTGTATAGATTATATTTATAAATTAGGTGGCATGAATATACTTATAGTATGTGACTGATCACATAAGTCATGAAATTATGATGGTTTGGGAAATATAACTATACACACGTAGCCAAAATTTTGGGATGAATAAATTAAGTTTTTTTTAATTAAAGTTTAGAAAATCATTATGTAATTTGTGGTTTGAAATTTAGGTTATGGGATTAATAAAATTTATACATGGATTTTATTAAAGAAATTTAGTTTTCTTGGAATGACTTGTATTATACTTGTATGGTATATGGACTTACTTGTAATATTCTATGTGAGATGTATGTAATTAATGAGGTTCATTCATGCGTTTGACTGACTAAATGTATGTAGATTAATTAATTTCATAACTAGTAGATGGATTGTATTTGTTAGTTTAAATAATTGAATGAACCTTTTGGTTATCATTAAATGTTAACCAAATCTGCATTGATGATTTTAACTAAGAAGTGAGATGGAATTCACTTTCTTAGTTAGCATCACCAATACTAGATGAAGGTAATATGACCAAATGTTGTGTATGAAATTGATTTATCCTTGAGATCAATAGTTATTTAAAAAATTTGGCCAAACTAATTTTAGATAGACATTGTCATTTAATATGTATCATTTATGTTTTTATGTGATATCAAGTTAAATCATATTTTATTAATGATACACATCATGTATTATATATTAGAACACATGGGTACTATCATGTCTCTCTATATTCTTACACTATCACTATCTACCCATCTATGAAGTGAGGTCCATTCCCTATTTTGGGGATTATGTGTGTGATTTATGGTCTTTTGTTGGTGTATAAAAGTACTCAAATGATTCTCTCCCTCCTCACTATTATACTTACATAGAGACTACACTTGAGATTATCAGATATATAGTTGAGTTAGAGTAACTCAATCATCACGAAATGTGGTATCTATCATTATACTATTGATGAGTATATATTCCTATTAAAAATGTAATTAATTATTTTATTACATTTATATCAGTGAATATACTATTGTAAAATTCATGGCTAGATTATATATTATGATTACTTTCCTTATGCAATTATAATTAAATTCTACTAATCATTAAATATTATGGTTATATGTTTGCTTATGTTAACTATGCTTAGTTTAGTATGTTAGTTATCAATAATTAAATTCTCATGGTGTAATCTAATGTAATAATAAGTGTTGAGTAAGCAATTTAAAAAAGATTATTACATTATTTTAGTAAATCCATGTGGGGATGTTACATTATGGTATCAAAGACAAGGCTCAAACTCTAGGACTTAATGAGTCTGCTATCGTTTTATATTATTGTGATACTAGAAATAAAAATGGCAAGGTTAAGAACATAGATTTATATTCCTTAAAATGTTAATGATGATAATCCTCCATTTGATCTTAACCAATTTGTCGTTGAACAAGAATCAATGCTAGATCAAATTCTTGCGACCATGTATGAGACTAGGGATAGAGTTGTAGCCTTAGAATAAGAAATTCATCAATAAGAGGAAGAGGACCAAAAAGATGAGCCTTAATATAATCCTAATAAGAAATAAATTCCTCAATATTAGAGACATGAGGAAGTGCCTCATGATGCTAGAGTGCGTGTATTCATAGAATTAGCTAGGGATATGAAAAAGGTGAATCCACCTAAGTTTTATGGAACCATTATGGGAGATAGATATTATGCATGATTGAATAAAATGGAGAAATATTTTGAGATTAAAAACTACTCTAAGGAAACCAAGGCTATTTGGGGAGCTTATTAGTTGGTTGGAGAAGCAATTACATGATGGGCTAACAAGAAGCTAGAAATGAATCTAAATTCAAGAAACACTATTTGAGATAAGTTTATGACACTATTTAGATCATGTTGACTTCCAAATATTTACTTTGATCAAAATATTATGTATTTTAATGATCTAAAACAAGGAGACTAGTTAATGAATGAGTACTAATAATAATTCAACAAAGTTTTAAAAGATGTACCTTAGTATCAAGATGATCCAAGGTTTAAGATTAGGAAGTTTATCAGGGGATTATAACTCTAAATTGGTGAAGAGGTGGATGTTCATGTTCCATCCACCATGGATAAAGTTTTTGAGAAAGCAGTCAAGTAGGAGTGAAAGTTTAAATCTCTTACTCAAGTTCAAGACAAGTTTAAGAAAATGTTTAGAAGTTGAAATCCAACATTAAAGAAAAATTACTAGAAGAAAAAAAGTGGAGACTCCAATAATCAGTTCAAGAATTAGAATAAAAAAATTCAATAGTGGTGCAAGTAGCAAGAAATTAGGTAATGGTTCGAAGGGTGGTTTCAAGGAAAACAAATAATATGATAGGAAGGGACCACTAGGAGGTTGATTCATCTATGGAGGTGACCATTTTGAATGTGAATGTACCCAAGATAAGTTAAGAAATAAATGTGATGCCCCTTATCAAGGAACTTTTTCATAATGTATTCATGTAGTGGTTGGTAATCAACAATCTAAATTCCAAAATCCACCCATAAAACTATCAATTATTTTGTTTGAACATTTAGTTTCCATTTTGATAGATATAAGGGCTACATAATTTTTTATAGCTCTTAGAATTCTAAATAATTATTCTAGAAAAGCTAGTGTAATGGAAAATGCATGGTTGGTATAATATGGGAATGATTCTAAGTTTTAGGTGAGTAAGTGTTTGGTAGAAGCAAAAATTAGGTTATCAAAATTCACCATGGTTATGAATATTTATGTAGCATCTGTAGGATCATATGATTTTATCTTAGGTGTCAACTAGATTGCAAAGAATAAATCCAAGGTTGATTATTATCTTAAAATGTTTGAGTGTCTTGATGATTCTAGAAATCAGACACTTATTCAAGGTGAGAGAAGGGAGTTAAGGCTTCGGTAGATTTTTGAAATGTAACTCAAGAATGCCTAAGGTAAATGGTGTCATGTATTTATAGTCAACATAAATGAAATGAAAGAAACCAAGGAACCACCAATTGAATATTATTCTTTCCTTAAGAATTTTCATGATGTATTTTTGTAATAATTACCAAGATTACCTCCTAAATGGTAATTTAATTTATCAATTTATATCAAACCAAGATCAAAACCTTGGTCTAAGTCTCTGTATAGAATGAAAAAACTAAATTGATATAATTGAAAGAACAACTTCAAGATTTATTATCCAAAGGATTGATTAGACCAAGTGTGTCACTGTGGGGTGTACCATCTATTTTTATTAAGAATAAGGATGGCACTCTTAAACTTTGAATTTATTATAGAATGTTGAATAAAGAAAAAATCAAGAATAGGTATCCTATACATTGATAGATGATATGTTTAACAAGATGTGAGGAGAAACAGTCTTTTCTAAGGTTGATCTTAGAGCTAGATATCATTAGTTAAGGATAAAAGGTGAAGATATTCCAAATACAGTGTTTAGAAATCACTATGGGCATTACAATTTCATCATGTTGCCATTTGGATTGAAAAATACACCAACATTCATGAATATCATGAATAATGTGTTTAGATATTAAGTAGATCATTTTTTCCTAGTATTTTTAGATGACATTCTTATATACTTATGGGATGAAGAAGAGCATCTTCAGCATCTGGAGCTATTTTAGCAACATCTATGGAAGCATAGGCTATATGGAAAGTTGTCCAAGTATGTATTTTCCAAAAACAAAGTGTAATATTTGGGACATATTATCTCAATAGATGAAATTTGTGTTAATTTAGCTAAGATAATAGCCATTATGGAGTGTTTGGAACAAATGAATGTGCATGAGCTAAGGAGTTTTATGGGATTATCAAGCTATTACAAGAAATTTGTTTCAAAATTTTCCAAGATAGTTAATCTGATTACTTCTCTTCAATGTAAGAATCAAATTTTTCTCTAGTTAGATAAGTGTGAACTAGCATTTTAGGAATTGGAAAGAAGTCTTACTTCAGTAATAGTGTTAAGAGTTTGTGATCTCAATGCTCAATTTTTAGTGATCACATATCCATGTAGAGATGGACTAGGAGTACTTATCTAGGATGGTGAATTATTAGCTTGAGTGAAGGAAGATGAAACTTTATGATCTAAATAATGCCCCTGATGATCTTGAACTTGTAGAAATTGTCCATGCTCTTCAAGTCTAGAGACATTAATTTTTGGGAAAGCCATTTGAGCTCAAGACTGATAACTGGGGGCTTAGATACATTTTCACCCAACCAAATTTGAATGATCATTAGAGGTACTGCTTAGAAATTTTATTTTAATATGAATTTGATATAAATTACATCAAAGGTAAAGGGAATAGATTTGTTGATGCTTTGAGTCATAAAATCTACATAGAAGCTATGGCTACTATTAGGAATACTTTAGGGATTGTGTGATTGAGTTCTCTTCAAGGGATGAACTCTATGACCAAGTCAAGAATGCTTTGATAGAAAATGCTCAAAATCCTAGGTATGAAGGATATAGTTTTGATATTTATTGTCTTATACATTATAATAGAAGGATGTATGTGCCATAACAAGAGAATTTGAGGATCACAGTGCTAAAATAACTACATAATGCCCCATATTAAGGACATCTAGGAGTAACAAAGATTATGGTAAATCTCAGACCATTATATTTTTGTAAGGTAATCAAGAAAGATGAATCAATATTTATGTCTCATTGTTTGGAATATTAATGAGTGAAAGTTGATCATGTGTATCCAAATGGATTGTTATATTGACATGACATACTAAAGTGAAAATGGTGGGTGATTAGTATGGACATTGTCCAAGTATTACCATTATCATGGAATAGGCATGATATGATCTTAGTTTTATTTAATAAACTAGCCAAGGTAACACATTTTATCCCAAGAAATTTGAAATTTAATGCACAAACTCTTACGAGGAGTTTTGTAAAGTAAGTGTATCAATTGCATGGTTTTCTAGAGAAGATCATATCAGATCATGATCTGAAAATGATTTATAGATTTTGGTTAACTTTGAACTTAGCTTTGGGTACATAACTAAACTTTAGTACTACATATCACCCACAAAATGATGGTCAAATTGAGCAAGTTAATCACATTTTAGAGGATCTTCTTCAAATGTATTTCATGGATCAATAATTAAAAAATGGTAAGAATACCTTTCATTTTTTAAGTATGCATACAACAACTCATACCAATCTAATTTAATGATGACACAATTTGAAGCACTTTATGGGAGAAGGTACAAGACACCAATTATTTGGTATAGGATGGAAGATAGGGTATTATTTGGACATGAGTTAAGAATATCAATATTTGACAAGGTATTCTAAAGACATATATAGTCTATATGCAATAATAAATAATGCAAATAATTAGTGGGAGATAATTAAAAGTAACACATGTTTGGTTTATTATCAAAGGATAATTATCTTATTTTATATAATAGGATTTTGAATATCCTAAAAAACCTATCCTAGAATATAAATTCTAGTTTTGGATTATATGCATAGACTACGTAAAGATTTGTAAGAGTGAGTTATCATGAAAAAAGGGGACTTGTTTAATATTATACTCAGGTCTGAAAATATAATTGGCATGAAAATTTAGATTTAGATTAAATAATTATGATTAGTGAATTTTGATAAACCTCAATATAGTAATTAGGGCTTTTTTTGGTTTTTAATTGGGAGTTAAGTGAGTTAAATGAAAAATATTGGATTAAACATGAACAAATAATTGAGATCTAGAAGATACATACAATTTTTTATTGTTTTGGAATTGAATTATGAATTTAGATAAGTAGAAAGCCATTTATAAGAGGATACATGACCAAGGAGAAGTAGAATTGAGCTAAGAAAGAAGAAAAGTATTTCATGGTTTCAAAGTTGGTAGCATTGAAAAAGTTTGGTAATG
>JARHVA010002813.1:1770000-1832500 GCA_037957365.1 Torreya grandis
ACTTCATGTACCTATAAAATATTCTTTTTTTCTTGAGTAAGTAGAGCTTAGATATTTCACCAAGGGTCAAAATCCTACTCACATTAACATCTACCAATTTATCTAAATACTAACAATATGACCATTTTAAACCAAGATGCACGTTATCTCACCCAAATTTTGTAAGTGGCACTCACCTACTCATCTAGAGCACCAAGACACAAGCTAATTAAGAATTCCATTTTTGTCTTTTAATATTATGATATATGTCATCCACCCTCTAATATATTGCCTTCATGTACTTTGAAATAATCATTTTTTGGGTAAGTGAAGATCTGGGATTTCACCATGTGTCATAATAACACTCACCTAAATGCTTATCAATTAATCCATTTACTACCATTATGACCATTTTACATTGCTACACATTCTTACTCATCCAAATTTACCACATAGTGCTCACCCACTCATTCATAGAACATAAAGACAAGCCAAGTCAACACACTATTTCATTATTTTAAGTTTATGATAAGTGTCATCGAACCACTAATTTATGTCTTTCATGTACTTATTAAAACTATTTTTTCCTAGGTGATCTGATATTTAATATATAATAAAGTGTCACAATCATGGTCACCCAAAATTTGACACACCAAAGTTCTACTATTTGTAAGCTCTATGTAAATAGAACACATGGATCATGGTGTGTGTCTTCATCCTATTAACCCATTGTAATCAAATCACTTTAAATAATTGCTAAGTCTTCCAAAAAAATGGATTATAGATGTGTCATCATACTATAAATCCAAGAGTGATCTTAGTAAGGTCTTTCTATACAATAATTCTAGATGAGGAGAACAATGACAACCATCCACATGTTATAATCCTAGACACCCAAAGACTAACACATGAAAATTTCATAGTATGGGATCTCCAAATAAAAATAATGCTATGATCATGACAAGTGTCATAATCCTATCAAGATGATATCATGAGAACATACTGTAGTAAGTAAATAACTAGGCACTAGTTGAGTAGAGTCAAAAAACAATGTGTTCTTATGACATGAAAAACATGTGAATGACGAAGACATAAGTTCCAATTCTTAAATCACGTAAAAATGACATATGTCAAACTAAGTTGATAAAGCACCTAAAATAAAGGGGAAAAAGTCACATGATAGGAAAATCTATAGAAATTGGAAATATATAGGGAAATTTCAAATATGAAGAGTATAAAGATATATAGATAGATATTTTAGTAACATACATGAGATGAAAAATTATTTAGGACCCCAAATTAAAAAAACATAGCCAATTGGGAAGGGATTAAAATTTGATATTTACATTCAATAAGACAAATTGGAAAACTTAATGCATTCAATTTTAAAGGCTAGTGAATCCAAAAGTAATATATGTAATTTATAAACCATAATTTGATAACATAAGAAACTAATGTATAGCACACAAATGAGATACAATGTCATTATCAAATTGGTAATATTATGATCAATTAATAGGATTATACATATTGAGATTAGTGACGTGGATGAATATTCTCATTGACTATTCTATTATTCATTTTATGTATAGAGGCTATGATTTAAATTATATCAAAATAGATCAATATGAGAGTGAAATTTTGAGTTAGATTGCAGACTAAGGTCACCTTTTTAAAATATGTTACTGGCAATTAGGTGTAAATATTATATAAATAATTATAAATTAATTATTCAACTTAATAGGCTCACAAAGTTATTTTTATGTGCAAAAAAATTGCCTTTGTTTATAGATACAAAAAACCAATTCTAACTATAAACTATAAAATTAATAAACTTTCATATAAATATGCAACTTAGTAATATTTTATAACTTGTACCAATCACTTTTATAATTATAAAAAAATTGATATCTCACTATAAAATTTAACCAAATATTATTGGGTTTATATATAAAACTTCTTGTAACAAATTCAAATGAAGTAATTGTTTAAAGATAACTTATTCAAAGTTGCTAATTATTATTTTTTATTTTTCTAAAGAGGATGCATATTTGGGTGTAACCCTACTTGATTTAACCATGTATATATGTGTGAATATTTTATTATTTAAATACAATGTGGCATCAAATTACTAGCTTCAGGGAAATCCAAAGATAAGGGATTCTTTTTTGTCTCAAATAAAGTAGGTTTTCTCACCTACAAATAATATGCTTTCTATCCCATACAAGTGTGTGTACTTGTCTAGAACATTTTACATGTTTTTAGTGTATATTGGCATAATATTTAATTTGTATGATCTAATAAAATTTTTAATAATTTCATAGTGTGATATCCCCCATGTTAAAACAAATTCCACATTTTTATCCATTCAATGTGTTAAATGAAATAACATTGTACTTTTGAGTTCAAGTATATAAACCAAAATCTGGTATCAAAATATTTATTTGAAATAATTAACAAGTCAAGGATAAATATATAACTAAAGTCTTGGTAACATGAATATTGAAAGTATGGGTGTTTGGTATGAGAATTAATTTCAATGGTCCCTGGAACCCTGAACAACACTCCTACTCCTAATTTACACAACTTCCTTCCAAGTGGAATGATAATATATAAAATAATCAATCAATACAACATTTTTTTCAATAACTTGCCAGCTACTAATATTTTATTCAAATAAAGTTTTTACACCATTTCATGATAGTTTATGTTGAACACTTAATCTTAGAGTTTAGTTTAAAACTTCAATTGTATATGATAAATTCATAGTTATAAAAAAAATTGGGGAGAACCTCATGGTAATAAAAATTCTTGGGGGAAAATTAATTTTTTTAATGGTACTTATTTATCAATGAATCATGATTAATCAGAAAAACTTAAAACCTTAAATAAAAAATATTGGGAAAGTAGAAATAAATTATTTTTATTTAAATTTAAAATATATTTAAAATCCTATTTGAGAACTAAACAAAATATGAATGAAAACATCTAACTAAGAATCAATATTAACATCGGATAGTAATGCAAATTGAATAATGATCACTAAATTCAATTTATATAAGCTATGTAAACTCAATTTCATTTATTCCCCAATTCAACACTTTGTTGAAAGTGAAACATTTCACACTAATGAATCAACCCTTTCACCTATTGTGAAGGTTATGAAGGAATCATACTAGTTAAATTTAAAGGTCTAAGGAATCAAAATTGATTCAAAAGATGCTTAGAAGGATTTTATTTTAAGTTATATGGATTATTATATTCAATAATAAATATAAATTAATTTTATATTAATCAATCAAACATAACATCATTATCAATCATGTCAAAAAGAATATACTTATAAATAATAATTTGATCCAATATGTTCATCAGTACAAAAATATTTAATCAATCAATCTCAAATTAAATATAAACTATCATCTGACATGTTTGATAGAAAAAACCCTATGATTTAGGCAATCCCTTAAAGGACAAAATTATCAAAGTGTTGAAAAGTTGTATCTCATATGAATTTTCAATCTACAAGGATGAAAGTAATCTGCATCGACTAAGGAAAACAAATAAACATCATAATATAAAATAAGGAGATTGAAAGCCAATCTAAAATATGAAAGTAGTTAATATGTAATATTATTTTCAGAAAATTATAAATTATTAAAATAAGACATCTAAAGATAACATAACAAGAAAACACGTTAGCAAACTAAGAAACCACAAAGAAACTAAATAAATTGACTGATAATTTAAATCTAAAACTAAATAAAACTATTGAAAATACTAAATCTACAAAAGTAAAAAAAACATAAATATCAAATATAAATTGCGAGTCTTAAAACAAGAGCCATATTATTGTATTTCCCTATTTTGCACAGTATTAACCTTTGACATAGATGATTATGTAACCATGACTTATATGTTATGATTATTGACTTATGTTGTTAAGTCATGTTTAACTCAGACATGCAAGGATTTATGAATGCTTTCATGTGTTTGAAACCATGAGAAAGACCTATTATCAATCATATTTTTATTGATTACTTATGAAAGTATGATGCTTACATTTAATTTACGTAATGTTAATTTATGAAATATGATTATGTCTATGATATATATATCAACTTAAATCATGTTTGAATTATCTATCCTAAGCTTCTTAAATGGATAATTAAATATGTATTAAATTAAATGAATTATCTACATGGATGTTAATATTTATTGAATAATTTGATGTGTTTAATTGATTGAGTACCTTGATTGATAAATTTGTTTAGCTTCATCTATTAAGTTAGAGGAATTTGATGTGTGAATTGAGTAAGAATAAGAAAATGGCTAGTTAAATAAAGAGACTACACCAAGCATGGTTATATAAATAATAAATTTTAAACCTTCTTAAAACCCATGTTAATTAATTGTTTGCATAGTCTGACACTAATTAGACATACCATTTGATTAGATAACTAGACTTTTAGCCTAGTGGGTGAAACTTATTATTTCCTGACCTAGAGATATGTATCCAACATATATAATGTCTATTGGTCAATAAAAAAATCTTATTTTGATTTTGTTAATACTAAAATGAAGTAGGAAAAGAGTTAATTTTCCCCTATAAGTAACCATAGAATCCTATGAAGCTACCATGCACCTTAATTGAGCATGAAAAAGAACATCCCTTAATGAGGAATGTGTTGGAAAATAGATAATGGTTAATTTATTCTTAGACATCTATATCAAGGAGTTGAACTTCCTTAGTTGACAAATTTTTCCAATTTAGAAAATAGTTATACTTAGCAGAAGAGGAGAAAAAGTAGATAAAAGGAATGCATTAAGAAATCTGAGTCTAGATAGTTCAAGGATAGAACCTACATATTTTGGAGGTCGATAGTTAGGTTTGTAATAAATTTATGTTGTATGTAGCTCATTTATAATGAAATGATTTTATTCTCTATTTGATATTTTCTCATTAAGGAGGATAAGACCACTTGGTTTATTTTGCCTATTTTTTATTATCTTACCCATGGTTTTCCATTAGCCTTAATGTATTATATTGCCTATTTGATACCTAGGAGAGGGAGTGTTCCCCCTATTCATTATATGTTGCATCTTTCTTACTTTGAATGTGTGATGTTGTTGTGACTCTATGTGGGTGTTGTCTGTGAGCAACATCTCCAATGTGGTAGAATATCAAGACATCCTATGTTGGAAATTGTATTATATTATTTAACCCTTTCATGAATTTCACTTTGGTAGACTTTTAAGCCCTCCCATTATGATCATGATGGTATATTGCTTAATCCTCTGACGACTATTAGATGAAATTAATAGAGTGAGATATCCTCTTATTAATCTAATCAAATGGAGGGATTTATTGTGTTGTGAAAGTGGATTTATTTTATTTTATTTATGAATTATTAATTTTCACTTGGATGATCCATGAATGTTTGTTACTTGCATTTGAGAATTGGATTTTGTTTGGTTAAGAACAAGGAATAGGATTGTAGGTGCGTGGTCTCTTATGTCGAAACACCCTTATCTAGATAACTACCATTGAATTTAACAAGTGATGTAAAATACTAAGAGTTAGGAGTCTCAATCTCAAGGTGTCTATAATATCAAATTAATGATGACAAAATGCTAGGTGGTGAGCCTTCCTTTCATTGTCCAATAGATGAAGGTAGAAGACTTGGACCATTTTTAAAAATAGATGGATCCTCCATTATTGAATCAGGCCTAGATTTATGCCTCATACTTATGTACAATATGAATGACATATTTTTGAATTGATAAATGTGAATAACACTCATCCTACTTGTATTATTCTTTGAAAGATAGTTCTTTGTAAAATGATCAAGCTATGGGATAAGACTTTTGTTATCTTTATGATTGAACCTCTTTGATAAATTGGTATGTAACTAAATTATATTTAATATGTATGTATATCCTTGGGAAGGATTCATTATGAAATGAAATATTCCTAAGTTATTATCTCTTAATAAATATAAATAATTGTCTTCATTTGTCTCAATCTTGTTATGTTTAGCATATCAAATAAGCATTGTGTCTCTCCTCATAATGAGTATGTGATGGTAATAATTAGATAAAACTTATCTAAAAGGAGGAATCCTCAATTAGATATATATGAGGTTGTATTTGGAAATAAAAATTGACCCAGATTATTTATATCTATATGGCATAGTGTTGCATTATTTAATCATGGCTGAGACAAACCTGTAGAATATGCTTACATCACTCTTTTAATCATATATGTTGTATATTTAAATGGATTGATTCTATTTAAATATTATTTGAACTCAAATAAATTGTTTTGAAAGTGTTATTTAGAATAACAACATAGATTTTAAGTTTCATATTAATACTAAAGTTATTTTGTTAAAATTATGTCTTATTAGAGGGATCTTGATGAAGCTTGAGTAATCCATTTGATGTTGAACTTTCCCTAGGAAGACCAAATTTTAAACAAACATATTTTAATTAAATATTGGATATATAATGAGAAATATATATATTACAACTTTAATGTTGGCTTTGTTTACCTTAAATAGTAAAAGTTGGAATGAAACCATCACATATTTGATGAAAAGTTTCATTAAACTTAGTTATTTTGTTATAATTTAGCAGGGTAGACTCCTGGTTTTGGCTTCTCAACATTTTTAGTATGATGAAGTCATACTGAGTTATGATTAATGGCTTTAAACCCTAAGAAAGAGATAGTTTGGATTGGAAGAAAACTTAGATTTTAAGGATGATCAAATAAAAGTGAGGCTTAAGTTATATCTATGTTGAAGAATTATTCTTGAGATTGAGTGTGTTTATCCCTTTTATTTTTTATAGATCTTCTCTTGAATTTGGCTTGTTCATGGTCAAATGGGCAACAACTATTCAAATATGAATTTTTTATTGGAATAACAATAAAATTGTCATTGAATATTTTGGTTGGTTGAGGCTTGGATATAAGTTTGAGTATGTTTGTTTACCCCAGTATTTTACAAATGAATGGCCATGTTAGCAGGTTGGATGTCTCCATTCCTTATTCAATTCAAATTTTATCTTTTTCTCTATATTTTTTTTTATTGAATCCCTTGAATTTTTATCAAGTGAGACAAAATTGTTTAGTCTTTTACTTGGAGTATTTTTCCAAAGAGGTTTTCCTTTGCATATTTTAGTATAAGTTAGATATACAATGCAAGTGAAGCCAGTAGGAAGTTGTGCATGATTATAAGTATTTAAAACTTTTCTTTTAGATAAGTTTTTCATACTTAAAGTTTTCACTTTAATTAGTTAGTCATCAAAATAATTATGACTCATCAGAATAATTATCAAGATCACAAGTTTTTATAGTTTGGATCTTATAAAAAATGCTCATGAAAGCAAAGGTCATGAAAGTCTTAGACTAGATCATCATATGGAAGGTGTCATATATTTTGTCACAACTTAGTAGGAATAAATACGTTAGTATAAATCCTAAATACATGTGTTTTTTTACCTTAATATTTTTCCTCAGCCAATTTATCTCTTTGGATTCTTGATCTAGTTTTGTCTTAGATGATTTTGTGACTCTTAACAAGTGATTCAAAGAAATCAAAGTTTTTCCATCCTAGGAGCCTAGAGTGAAGTCATTTTTATCTTAGTTATAGTTGATGTTAGGCTAGTGGATGAGTGGTATGTTTTCAAGTGGCATCATCTTGGTGACCCATGTTCTTGAAGTAGACCATATATGGAGCAATGCCTCTAGGCTAGTGGGTTAGCAAGATGTTTTCATGTGGAATCATTCATGTAACCCATAAACTTGGAGATGTCAGTGGAGTTATTAATGAATTTGGGTAATCGATCTACTAGAAAGATTTTAAGTGGTGATGACAAAAAGCACAAAGTCTTGGAGGGTTTAATACATTGGGGTTAATAGCCCAATGCTTATATTCTCTACTTAATCAAGGAGATAAATGTTTTAAGTTGAAGGGTTGAGTGATTAATAAAGGACCTAGGGTCCCATAATATTTACACATGGTTCATACACATTCCCTAGTAGCATAGGATTTAGAAAACCCAAGGCAGACATGTGGAACCTAATGATGTTATTAATAGTTGATAACTATTTTGACGTTTTTCTCCACATCATTAGAATAGTCCCCTTTTGGTACAAGATCATGAAGGAATTATAAATGCTAGCCAAATGAGTTAGGATTATGGGATTCAAAATTATTGGCTTCTATTTATTAAATATTTAATGGTAGTTGCAAATTTTGTATTTCCTTGTATCTGAATGAATGGGTTTAGTCTTTTATTCATGTTTGTAGATGCTTTATTTGTTTTATATTGTGTTGTGCCTATATTTTAGGAAAAAAATGGGCATGGAACTTAGAATAAAGTGAAAATATTTTATTGAGAAATAATTTTTTTGAGTAAGAACAACCTTTAAAAATATAATAATTTATAATTAAAAAATCCACAAAATGTCATAAAATGCAATCTATTCATCATTATTTGGGTCAAGTACATGTAGTTCTATTCATATGACTCCATGGATGAAATAATCAAAAGATATAAATCCTAGTAGACTTTAGATAATTATTTTAAGAAATAAACATGAAACTTTGATATACCTACACTAAATAAGTGAACTACTTCACCATTATAGAATGTATTATTCAATCTATCTACAACTAACAATTTAATCTTAGAGATGTTTGCATATAAAATAAATAAGGATGCAATTTTAAAAAAATTGAGAGCTCCTTAGTACGTTTATTGTTTCTAATTTTTAAATATGTGTTTGATATGATTATAAACTAGTCTCCTCTAGATATAAATAGAAAAATATGTTATAATGAACTTTAGTTAGTTAGTTGTTAAATTTAATTTACGTAAAAAAGTTAATTAGTTAAATATAACTTATATTTATAAGTTTAGATGTAAAATAAATTCTATAGATCAAATTTAAAATAATAATAGACCAATAACAATTCTAACAAGTTGGGGGCCCTTTAATCATTCACAAACAATTCAAACTATCATTTATTTATGCATACTTAATAATAAATAAATGTTAACATTAAAATAATTTAAAATTACTAACACTAAAATCCATAAATAACATTTATCCATAAATGATGAAAATTAAGTATGGAAAAACTACATCATATTGATATACTACCTCAATTTTGAATATGCATCTAGATACAAATTTCAATAAGATAACTTAATGCAGATTTGATGTCTAAGTGACTATTATCTTCCAAAAATTTAATATTGAATTTGAAATTATGTTAATATTATCAAATTATGCCTATATTAACATTATAGTATACCACATAGCAGTAAATATGGCTCCTATTGTGTCTCCCACGCGTGTATGATTTCAAAATTCATTGGAGGTCATGGCTCCTGCGTCGGATGCTTGTGGAGGTTTTTCAGCATCTCCCCATCCTCCTTCCTCTACCAGTGTTCTTCCAGGGGTGATTGGTGTGGCTCCCACTATGGGTGGGGATTCCTCTATGTGTGGGGGTATGGTTCCGATTATTCCTCACGTGATTTCTTCTGTGGCTGGGGGTTCTCTCCCTTCTGCCCCACATCTGGCTTATGGATCTCCTGCTCTTGGTTCAAGTCTTGGTTCCAAGGGAAGGAATTTTGTTTATGTGGCTACATTTAAAGCTAGATTACATGACGTTCTTCCTCATGCCTCATCTGGGACTTCTCATGTTTTGCCTGTAAGTGCTTTAAAGCCTATTAGGGTAACTCTAGACCCTGAATCAGTTGAAGACATCCTCCATACGGTAGAAGAGCTTTCCTCTCTTGCTACTATTTTTTGCTTCCATAGCTTTTGGCCCTCTCTTGTAGATCTATATGGTTAGATCTCCAAGAACTGGATGCCACTTGTTGAAGATAATGTCCATATCTTCCCGTGTGCTAAAGGTTTTTTTATAGTTAAGTTCCTTTGCCCCAATGACAGAAAGATTATTCTGTGTCACAATAATTTTTCTTGGTAGGCTAGATATCCACTAATGGCCAAACCATGGCATAAGGATTTTGATCCTCTCTCAAAATCCTTTAATAAGTTCCCAATCTGGGTCTGACTCCCTAATCTTCCAATACATCTTTGGCACGATTCAGTTTTTGAAACTATTGGAAATGCTATTGGGGATTTCTTATATGTGGATGCAGACACTTCAAATATTTACCATTCAACATGTGCACATTTTCTAGTAGATTTGTATGTTTCTAAGGGCCTTCCTGAGGTGATCTACTTGAATTCCCTGAGGGGTACTTGGACACAAATGTTGGATTATGAGGGTATCCCTTTTCATTGCAGGAAGTGCCACCTGATGGGCCATATTGCTACTCAATGTGCTGCTGGGAAATCTAAATCTAGGTGACCACCTTCTTGGTGGTTTGAGGCCTCCTCTGAGCATTACATGGTTAAACAACCCTTGGAAGATTCGGCTGGTTCTGAGACTGAGACTGAGGATAGTGTTCACTCCGAGCCAATGGCTATGGAGGATTTTTTGGTGAAACATTCCTTTGAAACTCCTATAGAGGCTATGGTAAGTGATATTTCTGAGCCAGTGGATGAGGTGGCATTGGTCTCTTTCCCTATTTCAAAGGATCCTCTTAGGAGCTAGACATCGTCTGATTCTCACAGGGAGTTTGTTGCAGCATCTATATCCCTTGCGTTCCATGGGTCTTTGTCTTTTGAGGCATGGGTTGCTAAGGTAGAAAAGTTATAGGATGGATGGACAATATTTAAGAGGAAGAAGTCTAAGCCTTTGATCCCCCCTCTAGATAAGAACCTTTGATCGTGTAAGGAAAATCTCAATTCAAAAGGAAAATCTAATGTTCCCTTATGATGACTGGTTATTTGTGTTGGTAAATTGGTTGCTTCACTGGTTTGTTGGTTACTGATATGGGAGGTTTTTTAGGTTTTTGTTCCAGTCTATTAACTTTCTAGGTTCTAGTGTTTTGATGGTAGTTTTATCTGGTCACATTTATTGGTAGCAGGTCCCTATAAAACCTGGTTTAGTTGTTTTACTGGTTTCAGGTTCTTTTAAAACTTAGTTGTGCTTAATGATTTATCTTTCTTTTTGATGTAAAGGGTTTTGGGGCCCCTTCAAAACTTGCTTTTACCTTAATCTAAAACATTATAGTATACCAAAATATAAATATAGTAATTGCAATAAAAAAACCTTTAACCACTAAAAATATCAAGAAACATATACTTCACAAATTATGTATGTAACTTCAGCAACTTGAATGTATCAAACACCACCTGAGTTCAAAATAAAGATTCCTATGCAAACCATATCAGTCATAATGAAATGAAAAACTCTTTATATAATTATATATATTCACAAGTTTCATTTGCGACCAAATATTTTATCATAAAACAACCACCTAAAATTTTATTTGCACATAGATATCGACAACTTCTCAAAAAATGATGATCTCATCAATCATTATTGACTCTAAAATCACTCAAGATAGAAAATAATGAATTTTTTTCCTTAGGAAAGTATCTAATATTTAAAGCATCAAATAGACATGTGTCCTATATTTTATGTATACATAAATGTCTAGCATATGACTTTTAAAATAGTCCTCTTATGTCTACAAATTTATCTTCAAATGTCAACAAAACCAAATTTATATATATGTCATATGACAACACATGAGTTTAAATTCATGCAAGTGTATAACCTCTGAAAAATACATTTGAAACATTGTATACCTAAGTGATTTCCAAAATTACTAATATCATATTTACACTACGATAAACTTCAATATCTCTTTATTCCAATAACCACATACATTATTTCAAAAATGAATTATTTAGTATAATACCTTCATACAAAAAATACTTTGAATTAATAATATAAAATATGAGTCCATATCAAAATAAAAGAAAACATTCACTTTTTTGAAAATAGTCACTTTAGTATGTTTTTGTCTAATCTGAAAATTGACATCAAAATGGTTGTCATACTTTGTTATTCCTGGTATACTGTGACAATCATTTGGTTGTCAAATTTAACATAGTAAAAATTTATGTAGTTGATCAACATATAGTTTTTGCATAATGAAATAAATTTTGACCATTTTCCTTCTTGAAATACAAACAATATTTTTACAAACATGTCTTAAAAAGGATGATCTCAACTACCAAACTTATAACATTTGAAATACACCATGTAAAATATTATTTTCAATTGTTTAAAGTCATAACATATGCCACTTATTCATTCAAACACACATATATCTACTTGAAAACTTTCAAAATGATCCAGCCATGAAACCCCTTGAATCAATGCATTATTTTATCATGAGAAAATAATAGATTGGATTGATTTTCAATCAAACATGGAATAAAATGACCACAATCATCTGATTTTAAATAAGCAAGATATTTCAAATAAAATGTGTAGCACCCATTTATTGAAACCTTTTCCAAAAAGTAACATGTAATATTTACAATAGCCAACAATGTAAACTGTATGTGATATATTTCATAAAAAAAGTGCTCAAGGCCCTTTATCTTTCTCAAATTATTTTAAACTACTACATTATTTCCTCAAAAATAAATTTTCAACAACATGTAGATATCCTTTTCCCACAAGTTCAACAATGAAAGAAAACAATGAAGCACAAAATTTTATTTCAACATGAAACAATAGTTCACACCTCCACATGCTTCATAAATTTAGAAAACACCCAAAACCATAGATGATGTCTCCACCAAAAAAAAAATTGTCTATAAAGATTCACTTCCACCCAAAGAACTTTCCAAATGATGTGAATGACTAAAAAATGAAGATTTTTAACTGAGGTGATTTTTTAAACTATACATTAAATACACTTAAGTGACTAGCCAAAATGACATTGAAATGTAACATCTACTACCAAAATAAGTTGTAAGTTTTCCAAATTTACTACACTCAACCAATATTAGAGTACCACTTAGAGCCATTCTAAATTTAATGTTAATTTTTAAAACCAGGTTAAGGACTCAACATTAACTCCTCACCATCTAAATTATCAAATATAATCAAGTATTTTAGTTACTATGAGCTACGTTCTCATTAAATAAAACCTTATATCATTTCATGTATGAAATATAAGGTGGAGGCTAATATAAATATGTTTATAAAAACCATGTTTAAGATAAATTAAACCCTTAAATTTATGCATTAATCCATGCTACTTATGTCCCCAAATTCATTTCACTAGATAATATACATCCTTTGACATTATAATATATGAAAAACATTATAATTATTTGAAAATCTAAAGGTACTATAGTATGTGAATTAAACCATTTATTTATCAAAATAATTTATCGCAAGTAGTGATAATTAAACTTAGAGGGACCAAAATGATCATAATATCCTTCATATTTATATCAATTAAAATTTATACCTTATGATATGTGACATTATTTTATGGTATTGGCCAAATGTGACAATGTCAAGAAAATACTACATTTGTACAATGCAACATTCTAGTTAGATTAGTGGAATGATATCAAAACATGCGCCTACTCTTACTACCAAGAATCAACATTTTATAATAATTAATGCATTTC
Source organism: Torreya grandis (assembly GCA_037957365.1). Lineage (NCBI taxonomy): Eukaryota > Viridiplantae > Streptophyta > Pinopsida > Cupressales > Taxaceae > Torreya > Torreya grandis. The sequence continues at coordinate 1,783,571 of JARHVA010002813.1, forward strand.
TAACATTGAGTCAAATTTATTATTTATTAAACTATGTTACCATTATTATAAAATAATTATTTCCATTCAATGATCAAGTTCATAGTTATGACAACTCAAAAGTGAATGAATTTTGAACTTTAAAATAAGTGCAACCATATTTTTTTATTAATACAAAATACTTAACCGATCCAATTAATTTTATGAAACTTTATAAATTAGTGTTAAAAATAATAAAAACATGTCAATGCAACAATATCTCATATTCATATATACACATAAAATAATCATTAAAAATAATGCAAATAAATTGACCCCTACCAATATTTTTAAACTTCATGACTCAACTCATAGATATAGCATAACTAAAAACATGAAAAGACTTTAAAAAAAAAGGGGGTGATGAAAAATAGGTATAACACCAGAAACCTTGCTATCTAGTTTCACTTGTGAAATTGGGTTACAATAATAAATATGTAATTAAATATCAAACTTGAGAGTGTGAATCAGATTGAATCATTACTCAAGTAGTTATGGTGAACCTATTTTTAAAATTGTAAAGCATTAAGGGATGAATTATTCATATATCATGACACAAATAAAGGGATAGATTAAACAAGTAAATTTTAGATGCGTAACTAACCAATGCATAGCCTAGAATACAAATTTTAAAATTTAATAACCCTTGACAACACATTAATATTTAGTACCAATTTATTCGTAATGAACTATATAGAAATAATCATGTGATAATACCTTAAATAGGTTATCAATTATAGTGATATATACTATCACATAGGTACTTATCCTTCATAATGATAAATACTCACACTTTTAACAAATGTTAAATCCAAAACCAAAGAAAATAAAAAGAAAACAAGACAAAAAATAATAAACAACATAGAGAAGAAAAGACAAAAATTAAATTAAAAATGATAAAATATATACAAAATTAAAAGATAAATTAAACATTTTAACCTACATCAAAAAAATTTCATTACAATATAAAATGAAGGATAAACCAATGATGTAAGATATAAAAAGTAAATAAATAAGGTTTCATCCATAAAAGGGACAATAAAAATAAAGATATGTGGTTTATTTTAGTAACACTATAATGTAAGTTATTAATTTTACCATGAATAAATTAATAATAAGTCAAACTATAAGCCTTCAAGGTAACCAAACAACATGATAAACGTATGAAATAACCTCAAATAAACAAAATTGAATCATGACTATGTGTGGAATTAGCCATTTCTTTCTCTTGTATTATATATGAAATATTATCTATCTGATATGAAAATAAAGGAAGATATTTCAAGTTAGAATAAACATAATTTATATCAAGAACATGATTTGATTGTTTGAGCATGTCTTCCATATTGATTTCTACTAAACATTTTTGAGTATTTTCAGATTTTATATATTTAGGAGTTATTTTTTTATTGAAGAATACACTTGTATTAATTTAAGGAGTTATTATTTCAAATTCTAGATCATCATCAAATTTAAAATATTCATAATCAATATTATCTATCGAGTCTCTTGACTCTAATTTTGGAAAAGAACAATAGTTAAAAATTCCATACTCACTTATTAATATCGTATTGTGATCTAGATAATCAAGGAAATCAAACTTTTGATATTCAAATTCCATTAATTAATTGATCATTCTACTATCTATAGCATCAAGGTATTCAAATTTCTTTTTTTATTATTATAACACTAAATCAAACATTTCAAATATCAATACATTCATCTTGAGTGCAATCTTTTGAATTAAATGTGATATGATAGTTCTAAAAGATTGAATTAGATTTTAGATTATTATACAAAAAAATCATAAGGATAAGAATTGATTTTTTTTGGTAAACAATCATTTTCAAACTCCAAATACTTTTATATATATAAAATTGGATTTTCTACTTCAGATCTCTTCAAGACATCATCTTCTCCATTAGCTATGTCACGAATAGTTCCATCTAACAAAAAAAATTATTAGTGAATGAATAAGAATTAAGAAAATAAATGTTATTAGATGAATAATTAGGTACATCAAATGAATTAGATTACTCTAATTCTAAATCTAATGAAAAAATGTGATTTTTTCTAAATCAAAACATTCCGATGAAGAATACGAACTATATACTAATTCTTGAGAGTCATTTTCAATATTTAATGCCATGACTTGGTCATAGACACAAAAATATAGAAAATTATCTAGGAGATTTATGTTCAAAATCTAACATTAAATTAGATATTTTTTTGCATTTTAGCATATCATGATTGATCTAATGAAGCTTAAAAAAATCTTTATTTTGCCGTTGAATGTGAACAAATCTCAAGGTTGAATTAAAGTCATCAATACCAATTTTTTAAATAATTTTAGTATAATTATTATTTATATTATTCTTTCAAGAGATAGATAAAATTTCACCACTTGGTCTGAGATAAATAAGGATTTAATTTAATTTAAAAATAAAGGGAAATAAATATTCTCTTGTAGATTATTTTTTTACAAAGAAAGCATAAACCAGGTTGTCAGACTTTGGTCTACTTGATTTTTGATTAATTTTTTTTATGTAAATCAATTATTAAGTGAGATCATCCACATTTTCCATAACCGATTAAGAAATAATCACTAAACTAAAGTCAAAATTTGGGTGATCAATTATGATAAATATGTAATGAAAAGTGGTGACCAATCATGGAAATATGAATCATTAAAGACAAAAAATAATAATTGTAAAAGGAATGAATATTTATTTAAAAGTTCCCATCAAAGTTACATTTTTTACTATGAAAAAATTCACACTAATGAATCAACCCTTTTGCCTATCATAAAGGTAAAGTTGTAATCATACCAATTTAATCATAAAGGTCTAAATAATGAGAATTGATTCCAAAGATATGTATAAGGGTTTTATTAAGTTACGAGGATTAATATATTTAATGATAAATATAAATCAAGTTTATATAAATAAATAAAATATAACATCATTACCAATAATTTCAAGAAGAATATACTTATAAATAATGCTTTGATCTAATATGTTCATTACTAACTCAATATTTAATCAATTAATCTCAAATCGAGTATAAATTGTCATATAACCTATCTAATAGGAAAAAGCCTTTGAGTCAGACAATCACTTAAAGGATATAATTATCATATTATTTAAAATTTGTATCTCATATTAATATTCACTTTACAAGGATGAAAGTGATCTATATTGATTAATAAAAGCAAACAAACACTAGAATAGAAAAGGAGACCTAAAACCAATCTAAAAGATAAAACTAGTTAATATTTAAGACTATTTTTATAAAATTATAAATTAGTAAAATAAGAAATATAAAAATAAAATAATAATAATAATAATAATAATAATAATAATAATAATAAAACATGTTAGCAAACTAATAAACCTAAAAGAAGATAAATCAAAAAATAAATAAAATAAACTGACTAACAATGTAAATCTAAAACTAAATAAAACTACTAAAAAGACTAAATCTATTAAAAGAAAAGAATATAAATATGAAACAAAAATTGTGAGTCTTGAAATAAGAATTATAATAGAATAAAGTGAAAATATTTGATTGAGAAACAATAGTTTTGAGTAAAAATAGCATTTAAAAAGACAACAATTTACAATAAAAATATACATAAAATGTTACAAAATACAATGTATTCATAATTATTTGGGTCAATTACATAAAGTTCTTAAAATATGACTACATTTATAAAATCATCAAAAGATATTCGGCATGATAGACTTCAGATACTTGGTTTATGAAATAAATAATAAATATGGATATACTTACACTAAATAAGTAGGTTACTTCACCATCAAAGAAGGTATTGTTCAGTCTATCTATAAATAACTATTTAATTTCAAAGATGTTTGCACATAAAATAAATAAAGATGAAAGTTTAAATAAATTTAGAGATATTCAATACATGTATCATTTCTCCTTTTATAATCTTTGATCTACTTATAAAATAGTCTCATCTAGAGATAGTTATAAAAATAAGTTATAACTAACTTTAGTTAGTTAATTATTAACTTCAATTAATTTTAAAATTTTGTTTAGTTAAATATAACTTATATTTATAAGTTTATACTTAAACTAAAGTTTATAGATCAAATTTAAAATAATAATAGACAAATAAAAATTCTAATAAGTTAGGGGCCCTTGACTCATTTTCAAACAATTTAAATAATATTTTATCTCTGCATACTAAATAACCAATAAATTCTAACATTAAAATACTTAAAACATCCTAAAAATAACATCCATAAATAGTTTAAAAGAAAAAGAAAAAAGATAAAAAGATAAAAAAAAGATAAAAAGATAAAAAATCATGAATAATATATGTAAAATAATATGTATCACAAACCAAGATAGTGGTGAGAAAAATAGGGAGTACAAGCGAAGGATCGAGTGGACAGGCAAAGAATGGAGTGACAGAGAAGGATTGGTGAAAGCGTTAACAAAATAGGAAAAGAAAGCATGCAAAAGGACTTAGAGGATCAATTTACTTCCTTGTAAAAAATTAGGGAATGCAAAAGGTAAAATGGGAGGAAATCATGCCAAAAAATGAATCAAAATATTTTGGATGTAGTGATAGAGGAAGATAAGGAATGGTGGAATGAGAAGTAGAGTGGAGGAAAATTAGGTAAAAAGTGGAAAGGAAAGAAGATAGGCCAAATTCAATCAGAGTAGTAGGTCATTTAAGAGACTAATATTTTTATGGAGGTTATAGAGGAAGATTTTAGGGAAAAATCTCATGAAAATTCCCCTCTTAGGTAGGAATGCTATGAGAATTTAGTCTCTAAGGAATTTGGCTTGGAGGTGATGTTAGGGTTTGGGGCAAAAAAAGGAGTAGCTAAACCCCTAGAATAGTCTGGATTAATTTATCTCTAAGATTTAGGCTATTTTAGAATGTGCTATAATATACAAATATGTTGGTAAATGGTCATTAGTCAGAGCCATGGAACTCTGGGTTAAAGAGAGATGGGGTAAGGAAGTAAAGGTGAGTTTTCTACAAAAATGTTTTTTTTGTAGCTACCTTTTCATCTAAAAAAGTCAAAGACAAAATTTTCAAAGTGAAAAACTAGTCTTTGAAAGGTTTATGTATTTGTTTTAAAGAATGGAGACCTAATTTTAATCCTTTAAAAGCTATAAAAAGGAGCTATCGTGCCTGGTTAAGATTTTATGGGCTTCCTTTGGATTATTGGAGTGAGGATTATTTGTTCACTTTGGGTAACTTGGTGGGAGAAGTGATGAAAATGGATGTTATGTCACTGAAAGGGAAGAGAGTTGTTTATTCTAGGGTTAAGGTTGAACCTGATCTAGATCAAGTGATTCCTAAGTTTGTTATTATCAGAACTATAAGGTGAGAGTTACAGCAAAAGGTTTATGTGGAGAAAATTCCTTTTAGATGTTACAATTGTCATCAACTAGGGCATATTCAAAAAATTTACAAGATCAAAAGGAGCACCATTCAAACTAAGACTATTAAGTTTGGCCCTTAATAGAAACCAAAGGCATTTCCTAAAGGGAATAAGTTTCCTTTTCAAGTTCTTGAAACATAATGTAAAGAAAGGCCTAAGGAGTAGATAGTTGAAGTTAGTTTATCAGATAAAATTAAAGCAATGGAAGATATGTTGGTGAAAATTGGGTCTACAAAAATTATTTATCCAACCTCCATGATTAAAAATTGTGATTTCCTTGAGCAAGCATCACTAAATATTGTGTAAATGGTTTTAAAGAATCAGATGGTATTGGAAAAGGAAAAGGAGTTGAGAAGGACTGAGGAGGAAGAGTAGGCAAGTCATATTGATGAGGAACAAGGATCGATATTTGAAATTGAGTCAAAAGAAGAGGTAGAATAAGAGTCATAAGGGGATTTTAATTATAAATAAGTTTTAACTATTTCCCAATATAAAATTAAAATTTTAAAGCAAATTAGGTAGAAAAAAGAAAGTAGAACATACTAAAGGGAAAGTTCTAGTAGGAACACAAGGTACTCTAGAAGGTTTTCTTGATGTTGGAAAGTTGGGGGTGGAATTCCCCCCTCAATCAGTATGAAGGTTCTATCTTGTAATGTTAGGAGCTTAAATTCCCCTAATAAAAGGTGGCTTGATAAGCACCTTCTCAATTTATAAAAACCTGATATACTTTTGTGGTATGAAACTGAACATAAAAAATGAAGAGGAAAGATGTTCGATATTTTAAGGGAAATATTGGTAAGGGGTCTTTGTGGAAGCCTAGGGAGAATTAGGAGGATAGGCCTTAATTTGGTTTCCCTTTTTTGTTAAAATCTATATTTTGGCATCTAATCATTTCTAGCAAGTAAAATTTCTAGCTTTTAGTCTAATTTACAATTCTTGTTGGTTACCATTTATGGTCCTCAAGAGAGTGGATCTAAATTGGATCTATGGGAAGAAATATCTACTTTCTTAATAAATTTTCATCAGGAAAAGGTAGTTCTAGGAGGTGATTTTAACATCATTTTGAGTCAGGAAGGTAAGCAAGCAGTCCATTTTTTTGCTTCTGAGACATGTCAAGATTTTGGTTCCTTTTTGGAGGAGAATAATATGGAAGATATTGTTCTAAATTTAGGTTGGTTTAATTTTAATAATAGAATAATGGGAAAGGAAAATATTTTGGAAATATTTGAAAAGTTTATTTCCTCCTTAAATTGGATTAAAGATAATAAAAAAATTACATTGTTGGGTCTCTCAATTTCTTGTGTCTAATCATCTTCTACTTTTTCTCTATATTAAATTTGATTATCCCTTAGAAATATGTCCTTTTAATTTTGAATTAATGTTTTTGCATGATCATTATCTTTTTGACTTGGTTAAATTTTTGTGGGAGAGTTATCCACTTCCTCAAGGATTTAAAATTGTGCGGATGGCTAAACACCTTAAATTCTTGAAGGAAAAATTAAAAGTTTGGAATAGAGACCACTTTAAGAATATTTTCAAAAGAAAGTTAGGATTGAATCAGATTTAAACTCTCTAAATGAGAATGTTTTTCAAATGGGTATGGATGTGGTTGATTTTAACTTGGATAAAAAGTTAGCTAGTGAGTATAAAAAAATTATTTGTTGGGAAGAAATTTACTAGAAACAAAAATCAAGGGAGAATTGGCTAAAATAAGGTGATAGAAATTAGGAATTTTTTATCAATAAGTAAAAGTGAAGATAAAAGTGAATATAATATCTTATATAATGTTAGGGTAAGGTTCAACATTGGAATGGCCATAAGATATCAGGAAGGAAGTGGTCATCTTTTTCTATAATTTATTAAATGATGAAGCTTACTCTAATTTGCATGTTCAAAATGATTTTCTTTAGGATATAATGATAGTAAATTCTCAAGAAATTAATGATAGAATAGTATTTCCCTTTTCTTTAGAAGACATTAGAAAGGTGGTCTTTTCAATGGTGAAAGAGAAAGCTCCATGGCTTGATGGTTTTACAACAGCTTTATTTTAGTCTTTATAGGAAATAATAGGTATAGACATCATAGAAATGGTAGAAGAATCAAGGTTAAAAAATAAAGTGCAGCCAAAAATGAATACCACTTTTATTTCACTATTTCTTAAAGGTGAATCCTTGAATTCCTTTATAGATTATACACTGGTGGCTTTGTGTAATACTATTTATGTTAGGTTGTGGAGCTAAAAGCTTCAACCCTTTGCAAACTGAAGGAACAGATGGTTGCTGAGTTCCAAGAGCACCGGCATCAGCAGTAGGACCGACGTCGGTCGAGACCAGTGCAGAAGGCCACCGGTGACAGCAGGGAGTCGGCCGACGTCAGCAGAACCAGACAAGCAGGGACTGGCGTCGGTCACCTGTGTGTTCCAGAACTGCTCATTTCACGGACAATTTGTTAAGTGAACGAAGAGTTTGCATGTTAAGACCAGTCAGAGTCTTGGGCTGTGAGGATAATTGTCTAAATTAAGAGTCTAAGTTATTGTTTAAGTTAGGGATCTATTTATAAACCCATTGGCATGTATTGTTTAAACATGAGATAGAAAGGAAGAGTTCCTTCTTGTTGTAAGATCTGTGAGTTTCAGGTTGTTGCAAGCTCATTAGGGATCTACATGTAAGTTTGGTCTTTGAATTGTAGGTTGCAGGTTCATGGGAGATTAGCTTGAAGTGCTATAGAGTGCTTGGTGTACCGGCAGGGTTATTACTGACTGGTTGGTGAGGTGAACACCAATTCTGTGTGTGAGTTGGTTGTTGGGACCATTTTTTTTGTGTAGGAGAGTGTGTGTGAGAATAATTACTGTACACTTGAGGTGTGGCAAACCTCTATAAGGTGAAAGAGTGTGGCGGCTCTTTGTTGTATTCTTTTCTGTAAAGTGTTAATACAAGATAGTGTATTGTCTCTCATATTTTGTGCTATTGGTGAATTCTAGTTACTTGTGTTTCTGGTTATTTCCGCATATTCAATTGCTTATATTTGGTAATCATACTATGTTCTTTCTGAGGAGCAAGATCCTAACAGGTGGAATCAGAATAGTGTGTTTGTTCTTGGATTTCCACCACCCCCAACAAGTGGTATCAGAGCTTTTGGTTGGGATACTAATAGATTGGTTTAGATTTGGGTAGTTTGTTTTGATTACAGGTTACTCACAGGGTTTCTGTTTGAGTGGGAGTTGAGCAATGGCAAAAAATAGTCAGCTATGAATGGAAAAGTTTAATGGCAAGAACTACCAATTATGGAGGATGCAGATTGAGGACTATCTGTATCAGAAAGATTTGTACTTACCATTGGGAGGGGTTGCTAGCAAACCCTCAGATATGAAGGATGAAGAATGGGAGGTTCTTGATCAGAAGGCTCTGGGATCTATTAGATTGAGTCTTGCATCATCTGTGATTTCTAGCTTATCACAGTGTAAGACAACGGTGGAGTTGATGGAATCTTTGGCAAATTTGTATGAAAAACCCTCAGCTTCTAATAAGGTATTTCTTATGAAGCGTTTATTTAATTTGCAAATGTTGGAAGGTGGATCTGTTCATAGCCATCTTAGTGATTTCCATGGCTTGGTAAACCAGTTAAGTTTAGTCAATATTGTATTTGATGATGAAATTAGAGCTCTCTTAATCTTGTGTTCATTACCTAAAAGTTGGGAAGGTTTGGTAATGGCAGTTTCTAATACTGTGTCTCCTTCAAAAGTCTTAAAAGTGGATGATGTTGTGAGTGTGATCTCGAATGAAGAGATACGTAGGAAAAGCACAGGTGAATCATCAGGAGATGCTTTGAGTGTTGAAGGCAGAGGAAGGCCAAGAGAGAAGATAGAGTGTGGGAGATCAAGGTCGAAGACAGGCAGAAGATCCAAGTCCAGGTATGGCAGAATAACCTGCTAGAAATGTGGAAAGCAAGGGCACTTAAAGAGAGATTGCAGATCGGGTGAAGATCAGCATAAAGGACATGGAGAAGAAGTAGATGTTGCAGATTACGTTGCACAGGATGCTCTGGTATGTTCTTTGGATAAAGTAGAATCTTGGGTTTTAGATTTTGGTGCCTCTTTTCATGCATCCCCACATAGGGAATTTTTTCATGAGTATGTCCAGGGAGACTTTGGAGAAATTTGTGTAGGGGATGGTAAGCCTTGTCAGATTGTTGGCAAAGGAAAAGTGAAGCTGAAATTGCAGACAGGTGACACATGGGTGTTAAAGGAGGTCATGCATGTCCCAGTTCTGAAGCAGAATCTGATTTCTATTAGAAGTTTGGGTGATGAGGGTTACACAGTAACTCTCATAGCGGACTCTTGGAAGGTTACCAAGGGTACACTTGTTGTAGCTAGAGGTAAGAAAGTAGGTACGCTTTATCTATCTACTTGTATTACTGATTCTCTTTTTGGGTTATCTACTTTAGCTGTAGATTTAGAGATGTGGCTTAATAGGCTTGGTCACATAGATAAGAAAGAGATGCTTGTTCTTGAGTCAAAGAGTATGCTTTCAGATTTGGAAGGCATGGATCGTGGTTTCTGTATGCAGAAGAAGAAGATGACGTTTCTTGAGGAATCCGATGTTAGTGACAAAAATAGGAAAGCCTTGGTTTTCAAGGAGAAGGTGACGGATAGAATTCAGCACAAGGTGTAGAGGAGTTCTGAGCAAAGCAAGGGTGATTTGGACAAGGGTTTGATCCAAAAGGAGCTCGCGGGAAAAAGTCAGGTCTCACTAGAAAAACACAGAGACCGACGTCGATAGGAAAACCGGCGTCGGTGTCCAAATAGGGACTGACGTCAGCTATGTGTAGCCCGACATCGGTGACTCAGGGCAGACAGAGACCGGCGTCGGCCAGGAGAAACTGACGTCGGTAAGGTGGCAGTCACAGGGAACCGACATCGGTCGACTGTAGACTGAGATGTGACCGGCATCGGTTACTGAGATGAATTTTGGGTGGACAACTAGTTGTCATGGAGTCTCAAGCACCCATATGGAGGACTGAAGGTGTAAGTAAGTTCTTAAATTCGTCATTTCCCTTCTTTACACTATTTGTTGCTCACTTATGGTATAGAACCAGGAAGTTGTTAAAGAAGCAGAACAGGTAGATCCAGGAAATAGTGGGAGCTTGGCATGGATGAGGATGTGATTCCTTGGAGGAGAACCAAACAGGTGTTTTTGGTAGAGTTGCTAGCTGGAAGTAAGCACTGAGAGATGAATGGATGTTCAGGATGAAGAAGAGTGGAAATGGATACGTGATACGGAAGATCAGGGTATATGGTCTTGTATTAGCTGCAGGGCAATGGAGGTTTGATCATTGTGTTTCTCTTTACCAGGTTGGATACTATTAGCTACATTATCCTATTTTTCTGTATGATGTGCTTGTTGCAGGGTTACATATACAGGTATTGCTGAACTAAAGGTAAAGCTAGTTTAGGGGTGTGTCATGGAGAATCTGGGAGCAGCAAGATTCTTTGGCATGAGTGTGTTCTAGAGACATGGAGGTCTTGTTGACTTTGTTTCAGGATGATTGTGTGAAACCGGTTAGCATGCTGATTGTTAGACAGTTCATAGAATAGGTGTCTTGATTCACATAATGAGGTTGAGTGCATGGTATGTACTAAACCTGAGTTTTCCCAAGTAGTGGGAGTTGTCACAAGTTTGGAGTCAATCCAGGGAAGTAATACTGAAGGGCAATTTAGTGGGACCAGCAGTAGGTGCACATGCTATGCAGGGTCAAGTTCTTTTTCTACATGGTTGTAGATGCGGATGTGGCAGGTAATTTGGATGACAGGTTTTTGCAGTATAGGATTTGTGGTGGTTGGTCTTCAAGAGTGATCTTGAGGAGGGATACAAAGCCAAGGGAACAAATTAGATGGAGTATAGGTATAGGTACAGGTTGCAGCTATTTATCTCCAAGTGGGAGATTGTTAGGTTGTGGAGCTAAAAGCTTCAACCCTTTGCAAACTAAAGGAACAGATGGTTGCTGAGTTCCAAGAGCACCGGCATCAGCAGTAGGACCGACGTCGGTTGAGACCAGTGCAGAAGGCCACCGGCAATGGTAGGGAGTCAGCCGACGTCGGCAGAACCAAACAAGCAGGGACCGACATCGGTCGCCTGTGTGTTCCAGAACTGCTCGTTTCACAGACAGTTTGTTAAGTGAATGAAGAGGTTGCATGTTAAGACCAGTCAGAGTCTTGGGCTGTGAGGATAATTGTCTAAATTAAGAGTCTAAGTTATTGTTTAAGTTAGGGATCTATTTATAGACCCATTGGCATGTATTGTTTATGCATGAGATATAAAGGAAGAGTTCCTTCTTGTTGTAAGATCTGTGAGTTGTAGGTTGTTGCAAGCTCATTGGGGATCTACATGTAAGTTTGGTCTTTGAATTATAGGTTGCAGGTTCATGGGAGATCAGCTTGAAGTGCTATAGAGTGCTTGGTGTACTGGCAGGGTTATTACTGACTGGTTGGTGAGGTGAACACCAATTCTATGTGTGAGTTGGTTGTTGGGACCATTTTTTTTGTGTAGGAGAGTGTGTGTGAGAAGAATTATTATACACTTGAGGTGTGGCAAACCTCTGTAAGGTGAAAGAGTGTGGCGGCTCTTTGTTGTATTCTTTTTTGTAAAGTGTTAATACAAGATAGTGTATTGTCTCTCATATTCTATGCTATTGGTGAATTCTAGTTACTTGTGTTTTTGGTTATTTCCGCATATTCAATTGCTTATATTTGGTAATCATACTGTGCTCTTTCTAAGGAGCAAGATCCTAACATGTGGAATCAGAATAGTGTGTTTGTTCTTGGATTTCCACCACCCCCAACAATTTACAAGATCATATCCAAATTTATAGCTAAAAGATTGAAACCTCTTCTATAAAAAATGATCTCTAGTGAACAAGTAGGTTTTGTTCCAAGTAGAAGTATTCAATATGGTTTTATTATTTCTCATGAAATAATGCATTCCTTGATTTATAATCATCATAATGGTATGATGATAAAACTAGATATTAACAAAGCCTATGATCAAGTCAATTGGTATTTTCTCTTTAGAATTCTACTTAAATTTGGCTTTAGTAAAGATTGGTGTGACTAGATTTTAAGTTGTGTGTCCAATCCTATATTTTTAGTGCTTTTTGATAGAAGCCCAGCTAGTTTCTTCTCCATCTCAATAGGTTTGAGGTAAGGGGACCCTTTATCTGCATTTATTTTCATCATTATGGAAGAATCCTTGGGGAGAGTAGTAAAATCAACACATGGCCAAGATAAACATTAGGGGCTAAAAGTGGTGAATAACTTTGATTGTCTCAGTCACCATCAATTTGTAGATTATACTTTTCTATTTGGCAAAGTAGTGATAGAGGAAGCAAATGAAAAAATAATAATTTTATGTAACTATGAAGCAGCTTCAAGTAAAAGATTTAATGATGGTAACTCAAAATATTACTTTGTAAATTGAGGTAAAAAGGTGGAAAAGAATTTAATCAAGATTTTTGGCTTTAATATTGGGAAGATATCAAGTAAATATCTTAGGATTCCATTTTTCAAAGGATCAAGATATGAAAATATTTGGTAAATTTTTTTGGATAGATTTAAATATCATTTGAGTTTGTGGAAAGGTATATGGCTTTCTCTAGAAGGGAGAATTATGTTAATTAAAGTTGTTTTAAGTGATCTTCCCACCTATTGCTTTTTTGTGCTCTCCCCGCTAGAGCATATTATTAATTCCATGAATAAAATTATGAAGGATTTTATATAGAAAGATTTTGGGGAAGATAAAAAACTCTCCTGATGAAGTGGGAAAGTGTCTGTAAGAGGAAAAGAAAAGGAGGGGTTGGGATTAAGGATATTTCTTTAAAAAAATTATCTCTAGGAGATAAGTTGGTTTGGAAAATCATAACTAATTAAAGAAGACTATGGTGTAGGCTTCTTAGAGAAAAATACCTTGATTTAGATTGCTTGGAAAGAATAATTTATAATATTGATCCTCCCAGAGGCTCTCATATTTGGAATTTTATGTTAAATTATAGATCGATGATAGGGAATCATCTTACATGGATAGTGAATAATGGAAAAAAGGCAGATTTTTTGATAGACTCTTAGAATGGCCATCGACCTTTGGAATAAGACTTTGTAAATAGACTTATTAATGATTATTTAGAAAATTATTAGGGCAGTTTAGTGAGGGATTATGTAATTTGTTGGGATAAATAACCGGAAGCACACAATTGATTACTAAGCAACTTAATATGTAGAAATAACCAGAATACACAAGTAACTAGAATTCAAAAATAACACATGATATGAGAGACAATACACAACTTGTATTAAAACTCTTGTAGAAAAGAATACAATAAAGAATATGCCACTTCTTCTCCACCACCTCTTCAGAGGCTTCCCACACCTCAAGTGAACAGTAATTCTCTCCTCAAAGCTCTCTCTCTTAGGTCCCAACACCCAACTCAAACACTGAGTTGGTGTTCACCTTATACCTGTGCTCCACGCACACCACAAGTGCTCCACACACTCCACAAGTACACACACATACTCCAAGTAGATCTCCCCTGAACCTGCAACAACCTGCACGTCAATAGACCTTACTTATGGAAGGAACTCCCTTGCCTTCCTCCAACTAGATCCTGCCTGATTCTGCTCCTTGTTGTGTTTCTGTCCTATCTGATCTTGCACACCTGTAAATCAACCTGGTTCTGCACACCTGTGAACCTTGACCTTGCACACACATACACCTGCATATCAATGATCTTAATTACCATGTAGATCTCCTATAGAAGCCATGATCACCTGATGACTAAGATCATACACCCATGAAGAATCTTGCTGACTCTCCAAAACCAACACCCACCTTGGTACTATGGCACTAGGAGGAACACACCATCACTCACCTCACACATAGAAGGAGCTTATAATATTGCTCTCTTACTCCTTAGCACTAGTTTACAATACAACCATGAGTTTATTATATAGATCTCATCCAAACAATAATTAGACATCTAATTACAATAATTAGATCTGTAGCTCTCAGTCTAAAATTAGCTCTCATCATGCAAACACTTGGTTCATCAACTAACTACCCATAATATACTCACAGTCAAACCACATAGGTGACCGACGTTGGTCCTTGGCTACCTGGGGTTGCCGACACCAGCCGACTTCTGACCGATGTCAGTTGCTTCCTGTCTCCACCCTGCCATCGTCAGTTGGCCTGACCGACGCCAGTGTCTGTGACACTCCACAACTCCTCTGCAATCTCCTCCATGTCTGCATCAGTGAAGATTTTAGCTCCACAACCTAAAAATCTCCCACTTGGAGATAAATAGCTACACCTATACCTATACATGTACCCCGTCTAATCTATTTCCTGGTTTATATCCCTCTTCAAGCTCAATCTTGAAGATAACCCACCACATAACCTGTGATGTACCTCCTGTCATTCGAGTACCCTGCTGCATCTGCATCTACAAATCCATGTAGTGAAGTCCTGACCCTGAATAGAATGAATCCCTGCTGTTGGTCCTTCTCAAATACCTGAGAACCCACTTCTCAGAATTGGCTCCTAACTCTTTGACAACTCCCACTGCTTGGGAGAACTCAAGTCTATACTAGACCTCATGTGATTTCGGACACTGAATTGTCCAGCCCTTAGTGTGCTCCGATTCTACATCCTGCATAATGAACCTCGCCAACACCTGATTCACATTAGTTCCCAATGGAAATAAAATCAACCTATGATCTCCATGTCTCCCATGCCAAAGAATTTCGTTGCTCCAAATTCTTCATAGCAAAACACTAAACTAATCTTACCCTTAGCTCAGCAAAACCCTGTATGTACAATCCTACTAGCAAACATACCATCCACATACAACAACAAAATGATGTCATGACTCATCATCCACCTAGTAAGGTAAACCATAGTAGTTACCTGACATTGACTGAAGCCATGCTTCATCCTCCACCTGTCAAAACCTACACCACTGTCCTACAACTCCTCAAGACTGTATGACCTGGTCTTCCATCTCACGTATCCGTTCTCTCTATTCTTCAACTAAGGTATCCATTCATCTCTGTACTTTCTTCCTACTGGCAACCCTACCAAATCTCTGCTTGGTTCTACAAACTCTCCATGCCATGCTCCCACTATTTCTTGGATCCTTCCTGTTCTACAATCAACAACATGTATAAAGAAGAGGAACAATGAATTTGAGGCTTACTTACCATCTTTAGTCCTCCATATGGGTGTTTGAGACTCCTTGATAGCGTGCTATCCACCCAAAATTCATTACAGTGACCGACCTCGGTCACCACACAGTCTGCATCCAATCGACGTCAGTTCCTATGCCTGTCTTGACTACCAACTCTACCGACGTCGGTGTCCACCTTCTGTCGATGTCAGTCCTCATGACCGACGTCGGTCTTACCTATTTCCAACATCAGTTTTCCTACCGACACCGATACCTATGTTTCCTGTGAGTGATGACTTTTTACCTATGAGCTCCTTTGAATTAATCCCCATGTCCAAACTACCCTGCTCAGAAGTATCCAGCCCCATCCACTGGTCTCTATCCACCATCTCCTCCAAGAACACCAAGGCTTTCCAGTGCTTAAGCCTATCAAATATATCTATCTTCCGCTTAAGAACATGCATCTCCTTCTTGCTCATGTGACCAAGCCTACAAAGCCACGTCTCTGCAACAAACGAAGAATCAGTAATATAAACAAGTAGATAAAGAGTACCTTTTTTCTTACCACCAGCTAATTCAAGTGCATCCACTGTGAGAGCTCTCGTGCATCTCTCATCACCCAACCTTTTTGAAGAAATTATCCATATCTCCAAACTTGGGACCTGTATGACCTCCTTCAACACCCATGTGTTGGCCGCCTATAATTTCAGCTTCACTTCCCCTTTGCCAATTCTTTGGCAAGGCTCACCAGCTCCTCTCCCTGGAACTGCATGGAAAGAGGCAACCGAATATGTTATCCAAGATTCAACTTTATCCAAGAAACCTCCCAAAGCATCCTGTGCAACAACACCTGCAACATCTGCATCTTCAGTTCCTTCATGCTAATCTGCTACCAACCAACAATATTCTTTTCCCTGCTCTTTCTTTCCATATGACCGTTGGTGACCACCTGTGATTTTCAACTCCTCCATTCTTAGCTTACTTTGATCTGTCATAGCTCTACTCCCACTCAATCAAAAACCCCTGAGAGTGACCTGTAACCAAACACAAAACCTGCTCCCTGCAACCTTAGCTCTGATATCACGTGTTGGGATAAATAACCGGAAGCACACAATTGATTACTAAGCAACTTAATATGCAAAAATAACCAGAATACACAAGTAACTAGAATTCAAAAATAACACATGATATGAGAGACAATACACAACTTGTATTAAAACTCTTGTAGAAAAGAATATAATAAAGAAGATGCCACTTCTTCTCCACCACCTCTTCAGAGGCTTCCCACACCTCAAGTGAACAATAATTCTCTCCTCAAAGCTCTCTCTCTTAGGTACCAACACCCAACTCAAACACTGAGTTGGTGTTCACCTTATACCTATGTTCCACGCACACCACAAGTGCTCCACACACTCCACAAGTACACACACATACTCCAAGTAGATCTCCCCTAAACCTGCAACAACCTACACCTCAATAGACCTTACTTATGGAAGGAACTCCCTTGCCTTCCTCTCTTGATCTATCTGAGTACACACCTGTACTCCAAGTAGATCCTGCCTGATTCTGCTCCCTATTGTGTTGCTATCCTATCTGATCTTACACACCTGCAAATCAACCTGGTTCTAAACACCTATGAACCTTGACCTTGCACACACATACACTTGCATATCAACGATCTTACTTACCATGTAGATCTCCTATAGAAGCCATGCTCACCTGATGACTAAGATCATACACCCATGAAGAATCCTGCTGACTCTCCAAAACTAGCACCCACCTTGGTACTGTGGCACTAGGAGGAACACACCATCGCTCACCTCACACACAAAAGGAGCTTATAATATTGCTCTCTTACTCCCTAGCACTATTTTACAATACAACCATGAGTCTATTATATAGATCTCATCTAAACAATAATTAGACATCGAATTACAATAATTAGATCCGTAGCTCTCAGTCTAAAATTAGATCTCATCATGCAAACACTTGGTTCATCAACTGACTGCCCATAATATACTCGCAGTCGAACGACACAGGTGACCGATGTCGGTCCCTGGCTACCTGGGGTCACCGACTCCGGTCGACTTCTGACCGACGTCGGTTGCTTCATGTCTCCACCCTACCGTCATCGGTTGGCCTGACTGACCCCGGTGTCTATGACACTCCACAACTCCTCTGTAACCTCCTCCATGTCTACATCACTGAAGCTTTTAGCTCCACAACCTAACATAATTCAAGTTCCAACTTCTAGTAATATTATCAATAGTTGGAAAAGTTTACAAGAGCTACTAGTTCCACAAGAATAAATTATTTCTTTAGAATCCTATCTTAAATTAAGGAAAATATTTATTAAGAATAAAGAGAATCAAATTCATTGGATTGGTTCTAATATATGTATCTACTCTGTTAGAATACATTATTAGATGATGGAAACAGAAGATGAATACTTTAATTGGGCTAGTTTCCTTTGTTGAACTAAAGAGGGATTGTAAAAAGTGGGGGCATTTGCCTAGATAGCAGTCCATGGGAAGATTTTGACACAAGATCATCTAAGAAAAATTAGGTTTTTTGGCCCTTCTAGATTAAGTCTTTGTAAAGAAGAAGAGAAAGCTGACCATTTTTTGTTTAATTATTTTTTTTGCATGATGGTGTCTAGTCTAGCTTTGTAACATGTTTAATTAGAGATGGGCTTGGCCAAAATCTCTTTTTTTAAGCATTTTCATATTAGCCTATCGGAGAAGTAAAGAATGTCTTGTATAGGCTATGGAGATATAGTCCATTTATTCTTATTTTGTTGATATGGAAAGAAAGGAATACTCATATCTTTGAAGATAAAGAACAATCACTTTTTGTTATCTTATGAGATATAGAAATGTCCATTTCAGAAGTAGTGTTTTCACAACTTCTTAGAAACAAGGGTATGATTTTATAAAAGGATATTCAAATGTGTAATGATTGGAAATTCATTAAAATACCTCTCATTCAAGGGTCAATGGTTGATAATAAAAATAGGAAAAATAAGAAGGATGTAATATGGATTCCTCCAAAATTAGGATGTTTTAAACTAAACTTTGATGGATCATGTAGAGGCAATCTAGGTGCCTCAGGGGTAGGGTGTGTTATAAAAGATTATAGTGGTTCACTAATTAGATCCCTTTCCCTTAAAATTATAGATGGAACTAATAATAGAGTCAAAGATCAAGCTCTTGTAGTAGGGGTTAATATAGATTTGGATTATGAAATCTTATTTTTATAAATAGGAGATTTGTAGGTGGTTATTATAGCTTTGTCTAGCCTGAGGGAGAAATCTTAGAAGATTGCTAATACCGTAGACATCATTTGGCCTAAGATGGAATATTTTGAAAGATATAATTATAATAATTTTTGGTGAGAGAGAAATAATGTTATGGATTTTTTGACTGATGTAGCTATAGACTAGTGTGAGGAGGAAAGGATGAATAATGTTAGCAATAGATGGGAAGACTACAGGCTTTTTGAGCAGATTAAATTCTAACAGGTTATATCAATATTATTAATGCTTTTTAAAATCATTACATATTATTGATATCCTTGGATGGTTTTTTGTGTTGCTTTTATTATGTTTCTTTTTAAAATGTTTTCAAAATTTAATAAAAAATGGAAAATCATTATCAAATCAAAATCTTGATTTTAGATTGCAAGGATAGAGTGTCCATTGGGTGGTAGTATCCTTTAGGTGCCTTAGATGACATAAAGTTGTGCATGTAGGATGAAGTTTTGATGGTATCAACTTCTTGGGAATTAAGTGATAGGATGGGTTGATCCCTCTCATTATGGATTTTTTTCAATTTGTGGCATGGGCATTTATTGGAAAACAATGTCAAGCATGAGGCATTCTAGCTAAGTGGTTGCATTAGCTTTCCTATATGGTGTGGAGTCCCAGTATTTAGAGCTTTGGTGGGATGTATTGGTTTAGCTTAGAATTGGTTGGTTGGCCTCTTACCTTTGAAAGATTCAAGAGTCATGAAATTGGTTTTGTTGGGTTTGTGTCAAGAACATAGTTGTCTAATATTTTTTGGGATCCTTCTTCATAGGTGCAAGAATCTATAGAATAGGTATTGGGTATGGATTTTTTAGTGAAAATTAGGAGAATTAGAGAAAAATTGAACTTTACTTCACTTTTTACAACAAATCTATGATTAAAAATATCAGATAGGGATCAAGTGATAGAAATTATTGAGTTTTTCATGTGGTCTAAGTATAGGTTGGAGTCGATGGAGGATTTGGATGCCCTTCCATTAGGTTCTTTTCTAATGCTACCTTTTTCTGAGAGAGACCTCTTGGATTTTATTCTTTTGGATATGTTTCAAGAATTGGAACTTCATTTTCTAGCTCTAGTGGATTTTATGAAAGATGTTTAAGTAGTTTGTGTGGTGAAGATGGATGTTTTAGAGAAATAGGGAGTAAGTATTCCATTCATTGAAAACTTGTTTAGGCCCATTATATGGCTTGAATAATAGAGGGTGATGAGGTGTTCACAAGACAAGGTCAAGGCCATAAAATGGCTCGGAAAAGGTGTGGTAAAAATATTGTTTAAATCTCCTCCATGGTGGAAGGGTAAGCAATAAGAGTGTTGGTAGGATCTAGGGTGAATTCAGAAAATGATAGTCTTTTGATATCAAGAAGCCTAAAGGTGAGCTAAAAAACATGAAGTTGGTAAAGTTTGGAAGAGAAAAAGATAGTAAGAATTAGGTTGAGTTAGCTTATAGTATTGGTGGGTCAAGATAGGCATATGTGATGGATAATGTGTTGCCCAGTCAGGGCAAAATGATAGAGCTAGTTATTTTAGAGTAAGAATTTACAAGTAAGTTTTTTGTAAATCTTGGTCATATCTAGTTTGTTAATATCGATATATATTAGATACTATTTATCTTACTATATGGTTTTGTTAAAACACTATTTTGCTGGTTTGGTCATATGCCTCAACATGATTATATCCTTAGCTAGACCATTTTAGTTTTTTTTTGAATATTTTTGTTAAAAAAGGCCTGGGACCCTTAAAACTACCAAGTATCGATCCAAAAAAAAACATCCATAAATGTTCAAAATTAATTATGAATAGACTACATCATATTGATTTACTACCTCAACTCTAAATATTAATCTAGATACAATTTTATATAAAATAGCATAATGCATATTTGAGGTCTAAGTGACTATTATCTTCCAAAAAATTAATACTAACTTTTAAAATTTCTCAATATTCTCAAAATATGCCAATATGAACATATTATTTGACTAATATATAAATATATTCATCATAGCAAACAAAATTTTAATCACTCAATAAACCCATACTTCACAAATTTTCTATATAGCTTCAATAATTTGAATGCATTGAACACTACTTGACTTCAAAATAATGACTCCTATGCAAATTTTATGAGTCATAATGAAATGAAAAATTCATTAGATAAATTTATATATTTACAAGTTTCATTTTTGACCAAATTTTATGCCATAAAATAACCACTTGAAATTCTATTTACACACACATACTGACAACTTCTCAAAAAAATTGATGATCTCATCAATCATGATTAATTTTAAACCCACTCAAGATAGAAAATAATGAGTTATTTTCATAATAAAAATATCTAATATTTAATGCATCTTTTATCCATGTGCCCTATCTTTTATGTATGCATAAATCTCTAAAATATGGATTTTAAAATAGGCCTCTTAAGTATGTAAAATTATCTTCAAATTTCAACAAAAATAATATTATATTTATGTCATGTGACAACACATGATTTCAAATTCAAGAAAGTGTTCAATCTATGAAAAATGCATGCATAACAATGTATACCCATGTGATTTATAACATGACAAATAACATATTTGTACCAAGAAAAACTTCAAAATATTGTATATCTAATAACCACATACCTTAGTTTCAAAATGAATTATTCAATGTACCACCTTCACAAAAAAAATGCTTTAACTGAATAACTTGAAATATGAATCTTATATGAAAGTAAAATAACCTTCACTTTTCTTAAAATAGCCAATTTAGTATGTTTTTGTCTAAGCTAAAAATTGATTTTCAAATGGTCATCATACTATGTTATTCCTAGTCTACTGTGATGGTCATTTAGCCTTCAAATTTAACCCAATAAAAATTTATGTGGTGACCAACATACTAATTTTTCATAGAAAAATAATTTTCAACCATTTTCCATTTCTAAATGCAAACAATCATTTTACACTATTTATTTGGGCATATCTTAAACAGGATGAGGTAAACTATATAACTTATAACATCTAAAATACACCATGCAAAATATTCTTCTCAACTTTTTGAAGTTGCAACATATGCCATTTATTAATTCAAACACACATGTCTATACTTGCATACTTTTAAAATAAATCAAACATGAAACCCTAGGATTCAATCCATTATCTGAGCATGAGAAAATAATAGACAGGCTTGATTATCGATAAAGCATGCAACAAAATGACCACAATCATCTTATTTAAATCAAGCAAGACATTTCAAACAAAATTTGTAACACCTATCCATTCAAACCTTCCAAAAAAATAGCATGCAAGATTTATAATAACTAACAATAAAAACAATATGTGATAACTTTCAGAAATAAGTTCTCAAGGCCCTTTATGCTTCTCAAGTTATATGAAACTACTATTTTATTCCCTCAAAACTAGATTTTCACCAACATGCAAATATCATTTTCCCATAAGTTCAATAATGAAATAAAAAACAAAGCAAAAAAATTATTTCAACATGAAACAAGATTTCATACCTCTGAAGGCTTCAAAACTTTTGAAAACATCCAAAACCATAGATGATGTCTCCATTGAAAAACAAGTTTTCTATGGAACTTCACTTTGGTCCAAAGACCTCACCAAATGATGTGAATGACTGAAAAATGGTGTTTCTAACTAAGGTGTTTGACATAACCATACATTAAATGCATTTAAGTGATGGGATAAAATGACATTGGAAGGTACCATCTACTACTAAAATAAGATGAAGTTTGCTAAAATTACTACACACAAAACCAATATTAGCATACCACTTAGAGATATTTTAACTTTAATGCTAATTTTTAAAACCAAAGTAAGTACTTCAACATTAACTCACCACCATCTAACTTATCAAATATAATAAAATATTTTATTTACACTAAGTTGTGTGCTCATTAAAAATAACATTATATCTTTACACATATGAAATATATTATTGAAGACTATATCAATATGTTTATTAAAACCATTTTTGAGATAAATCAGACACTTAAATTTATGCATTGATACCTGATACTTATGTCCCAAACTTCATTTTAATAAACAAAAAAACCTCTTTGAAATTAGATTATATGAAATCATCATAATTCTTTGAAAATCAAAAATTACTATAGTATATGCATTAAAACATATGTTTATGAAAAATGTTTATCTCAAGCAATGATATTTAAAATCAAAGGGAACAAAATGACAAAAATAGCCTTCACATTTATATCAATGAAAAACACTATCTTATGATACATGACATGATTTTACTATGTCTTCTAGATGTGATAATGTTAATAAAATAATACCTTTATATAACAAAACATTGCAGATGGATTAGAAAAATGATATCAAAACTTGTACCTACTATTACTACCTGGACAACATTGTATAATCATTACTACATTTGTGACATTGGGTCAAATGTCTTAGTTATTAAATTATGTTACCACTATCATAAACTGATTATTTCCATGCAATGATCAAGTTTGGAGTCATGAGAAGTCAAAAGTGAAGGAATTTTGAACTAAAAAATAAGTGCAACCATGTTTTTTGAATACAACAAATATTTAAATGATCTAACTCATGTTATGAAAATTTATAAACTAGTGTTAAAAATAATAAAATCATTTCAATGCATCAATATATCATATTCATATACACATAGAGAAGTATTATTAAAATGAATGAACATAAGTCACCCCCTATCAATATTTTTAAACTTCATGATCCATGTCATCTATATGGAAGAATTGAAAACATGTCAAGAACTTCAAAAAAATGGGGTGATAAAAAATAGGCATAACACTGTCATATATAAAGTTAGATCTTATTTTAAAAATAGTCTCACATTATATACATCCCCAATTAAGCTTAGTTGTGTAAACAATGTTTCCATAATCCATTTTCCCTTTGTAAACTCTTTTTCAAAGAAAACCTTCATTAGAATGATAAAATTTTCATGAGGTAAACATTTATATAGTGAGTTGATTATAATATTACTTGTAAAATTAAAATGATTACTTGGTTCTATTGATGCTTCTAAATGAACCATAGGTCCTCTTAGTGTGTAAAGAATACTTCTCATTTTAGAATTTGGAAAATTCAGGGCATGAGTTGTAGGTTTCAGTAATTTATTTGCTTGTGGTGAAATAGTAGAAGATCAAGATAAAATATTCCATAATATTTATATAATTTGGTGGTTGGAAGCCACTTTGGTCCATTCTTCATAAATTGTTAAGAATCTATGTTAATGCTTAGTGAATTAATCTCTAGATTTAAGCTACAAACTAATCTAAGTGGATATTTATAATGAAGATAAAACTAACATGATATTGGGGTAAAAAAGGAACAAAGAGAAGGATAAGGAAGAAAAAAAAGAGTGATTACCAGTTTTAGCCTTAAATATTATGATAAAAAATCAATTTCAACTAAGTATGCATTCAAACCAATATATAGTGTAAAATAGCTTGAGCTCAAATTCCACTATATACCAAGATAATTTCAAAGGATAGTGTGAAGGATCACAAGTAAGAACTAGTTCTTGTTTAAAAATTTACTACTATTATCAAATAGCACATACACATTCAAAAATAGATTAAAATGAAAATGGAGGAGAACCAAAGATATTTCAACTAATCTATCATGTTGTAGAAATTAGAAACCCTATGATTACAATGAAACAACTCAAAATTCCAAGACACCATTCAAATTCAAGACCTTAACTAGCAATTGAGAGAAAAGCTAAAATGATAATTAACACATCAAACATAACAATCCTTGCAAAATTTGCTTGATTATATTAATAGCTTCAAATTGTACAAAGTTTCTCAAAATTCTATCCCTTATACAAATGGTAATACATGCCTTTATAAGAAAGTCAGTTAGTATACCAGTTAGTTACAAAAATATGTGTACAAAGATAAGGACAAATTTCCTTACAAGCTATAAAATATACATGCTTTTCACAATCATACTAACTTAGAGGCATATATGCTAGCAAAATAACATATTCATTTACAATAGAATATCCCATTTCAAAATGTTACAAAGTTTACAAAAATTGAATATTATATAATTTACTAGTGGGCCATCTATTTTAGGTTGCTGGAGGATGTTCATGGCTTTTGCATGTTGGTCATAAATTAGCTCTAGATCGATATCAAACTTCAGGATTTTCTCCTCCTCTTGATCCTCCAAGTAATCAAATTCTATATCATTCTTGGCCATGGCTTATCTAATGCTCCTAGATTCAATTATCCTTTCTCTTGCATTGAATATCATGTCTAAGATTTTAATTTTATCAACCCTAGATTTTGCTTGCTTTTTCTACTTGCATGGAGTCTATTTGGCATCAGTATGGACCTTTTGTGATATTTTTAATAAATTCCATTTGAACACTAGCCATTGGTATTTCAAATACCTTCTTCATTTCACACTGTAGGATCAAAATCCTAGATTAGCGTGAGCCATAGATTATATTCTGAGACCTTGGCCATGATTGGATCTTTCTATTACAAACATCATGGTCATGAAACTTGGTGCCTTACATGCCTTCTCCATGCTCCAAATATTTTTTCATTCCTTTTTATAAATAGCATTGGCCATGTAGTGAGCTCACTAGTCTTTGAAAATTCATGAGTGCCCTCATACCATTGGATGAAAATCTAGCGGTAAAGCACGAACAATCAAATCATCTTGATAGCTTGGACTTGAATGCACTTTCACCATGTATCAAGTTTGTGAGCTCTTGGGGCCTTGTTGAAAATTACTTGGGTGCCTTAATGTCGTTGGATCAAAACCCAATGAAAAATCACATGTCATTGATCTGTAGAGATGCTCAAAGATTAAGTTAGAATATTATTAAGACCATGACTTAGTCTTAAGCCTTTTAGACTAAGGTTTGTTTTGATTATTAAGTATGAAATAAACCGTAGGATAAGGGTTTTATGCCTAAGTTTTTATATTTATATGAAAAGGGGGACATGGATTAAATACTCTTATGCCAATGTTTACGTCATGTTTAATAAACACAATGTATGCATTGTTCTATAATATTTATGCCAATGTTAAAAAATATGTTAAAAAGGATCAACATGACACAATGCCCTAATAACCCATAAGATTTTATTGTATTGAAAAAACACATTAAAACCTTTGTCTAGATGCATTTGGTCTAAATTTTATGCTATAAGGAATCTCTTTTCAAAATGAGGCTTAATATGATTTTATAATTTAATGTTCATGATGTTTGAATAAAATGTCATAGGGATCTTAACGTATAGACTTAGACTATATTTATTTTGCATACATAGATTATAAGACCATTTCTATATTTTGAAATTTGAATATCTATACTGTTTGAGAATTTTTTGAGCACTTTCCTTAGCTTCTAAAGCCATTTTTGAGCCTTCTAGCATGATTTGGGAGTGTATTTTGACCCTGAGTATAATAATTCATCAGCTTAAATTTGATGATCTCACAGACATTAAATACATTTTTTGAAATGTTAAATGATGGTTTCATGAATGTCAATTTTTAGGATAATGAATTTTTAATTTGATGGGATTAAATTTGATGGTTACATAGATGTCAAATACATCCTTACAGGTGTCAAATTGTGGTCACACAAACATCAATTTTAAGGTTATCAAATTATTATGACCCAGTGTGAGAACACCACTTTGTATGTCTATGGGGCCTCCCAAGATCTTAGACTTACTTTAATCCATTAGATCAAAATTCATGATGAAGTTTTATCCATCAATCATCATCCAATAGCTTTCTTGTGGTTGGTCACTTTGTTAGGTCGGATCCATTTGCTTTTAGTTTTTGAATGCAAGGCAATGCATGTCGATCTTTCAGGCCTTCCATATCCCTTTGACCTTTTCACTATGTTTTTCTCCATATAATTAGTTCCTTGTGATAAATCAAGGGTCATTGATAGATATATGAGGGATTGAATGCAATTTGTCCAATGGGTTATATGAGAGATTCTATCAGGCTTCCCTCATGTTATTGGCTCAGATGTAATGATAAAGTACAGGCCATTATATCTTATAATATGCATGAAAGTTATGTTAGGACCATAGAAATGTAAAAGACTTAGGTTTAAGATGTTAATACTAAGGTCTCACTCATATTAATAAATACATCAAGGCCTTATTATTAAAACCTTAGGCTAAGGTTTAATTGAGGAACCAATCTAACATACAAAGGGGACTCGAGGAACCAGAGTTAAGCTAAGGCATTAAGGCTAAGGTGCTATTAGTATTAATAAATACTATGGGGCCTTAGGGTTAAAGTATTAGGCTAAGTTAGTAAATACTAAAAAGACCTTGTATAATTAACAACTTAGTTAGGCATACAAAGGAACCTTTAAAAGGGAAATATAAAAAAGGGGACCAAAAATTTCAAGTTATGTTTTAGCTATGATAAAAAACATGACTAACATTAAAACATGAGTTTCATCTTTAGGCTCAAAATGGATTTTAAAATACTTCCCACCAATTTTATTACTGCCAACATTTAAATTAAAACTAAGGCTTTTCCCAGGGTTTAGGGACATGAATTTATCTAAAACATCACCATGGAACCTACAAATAAAAGTCATAAAGAATATTTATCAGTATTATTAGTCCAAATTAAATCAAAACAAAACCAAGCAAGTTTGCCTTTAATAAAATGAAAGATCTTCAGATTCCATAAATAACCTTAACATCTTAAACTCCATGTTCAAACCCTATGGTTTCTCAAGGGTCCCAATTTTCAAAAAGTGGGGGTATGTTGGACCCAACAAATGGTGACTCAAGGGGAAACATAGCAATATGCTAGAACCTAGAGACTCTAATTTAGGAAAAATAGTTTAGTCATCCACTTCATTTGATCAAAACCCTCATTTAGACCATATTATGGTTGAAACAAACCATCCATTTGTAGACATAGGGTTAAACATGAGGACATAACCAAACTTTGTGTGTACTTTGATTCCACTTACTATTTACCATGGAGTCTAAGAAACAACTGCCAAGTTCTAAGTCCTCAATCACGAATGCTTGACTTGTAACATGTATGGGTCTCTATTAGGCATCATGTTTTTATTTTAGGGAAGGCTTGAGCATTGATATGATACTAGCCAAGCATCCATATCCCTAATAGAGATTAAATTGCCTCCACTTATGGCCTTGCTCCACTACCATCCAAGTATATATAGCCCCAGTGGAGATTACTAGAATCACCTATGCTTAAAAAATTTTGATTTTGTATTTTATCCTTATTTTTTAGTTTCTTAGATCTTTATGCTTTTATCAAGTTTGGGAACCAGGGTAACCAAGTCTTTGTGATTTTGTCATGTGTTTGATTTTTTGGAAAGTCACTTGTGGCTACAAATTTACTCCAAGTAAGGATGTTGATTAAGTGCTAGTAAGGGTATACCATGATAATTTGAGTTTTTACCCTATAATTGCAAGTCTTTCGTAAAACCAGCTTGAGGTTGAGATGATGGTTGGGTTCTCATGTAAGGATTAGCCTTTCTATTAGTCTTTAGTATTTTCTCTAAGTTATAGCATTATGATTTACACTCCATAACTATGTTCATCCTATGCATGGCGTTCCATACCTATATTTCTAAAATTGGGAACTTTCAAGTAAACTCCATAACTTTGAGTTTAGGATTGTCCAAGAGGACTTATTAGAATCAAGGAAAAAAGACACTAGAAATAAACACACCACATAAAAAATAAAGAAAGATAGTAGAGGAAAACAAATAAATATATACATGCTTATATATAAATAAGGGACAAGAAGGAAAGAACTGAAAGGAAACTAGATAGCTTACCTACTCTAAATATAACCATCTTATATCTTACTCCATGAAGACTTCCAGAGGGGTGGTAGAGAAATAGTTCTTGAGGTATTCCCAATTAGTCAGCAATATAAACTCTACTCCTTGTAGATATTTGAGCTTGAAGGTGTTGTTTCCTAATGTTTCTACAATTTGGTATGGGATAATCCACAAGGGTGTGAATTTACCATGTTTGCCTTCTTTCTTAAATGATTTGTCCCAAAGGATAACCAGGTCTCCCTATTTGAACACCTTGATCTTAGACCTTTTATCAAACCATCACTTGACTATGGTTTGATGCCTACTTAAATCAGCAAAGGCTTTCTCTCTTGCATCTTCCATTTGAATTATGTCTAGTAATCTAGAGTTGGAAAGCTCTTGGCTTTCTTCCATATATTATTACATAAATTTATATGTGGGAAACTTGAAAGTGATAGGAAATATTGGTTCATGTTCATACACCAATAAAAATGGTAAGGATTTCAAATATTTCTTGACTCTTACCCTATCAGCCCAGAGTACAAATCTAAGTAACTTGTACCAAGTCCTGGGTTTGTCTTTGATAGATTTCTTGATTGCCTTCACTAGGGTCTTATTTGAAGATTTAGAGGCTCTATTTCCTTGGGGATAATGGTTAGATATAAACTTGAGAGTAATAGAATTATCATAAGCCCATTCTATCACATATATAGATATAAATGCTAGCACATTATCACATACTAGAGAGATTATAGTTCTAAACCTAATACAAATGTTTTCCTCCAAGAAGTTGATCACATCTTTAGTCTTAAATTATTTAGTGGCTATAGCCTTCATCCACATTATACAATAATATATGGTAATAAGGACATACTTGTGACCTTCAAATGAGTTGGGGTTAATTACCCCAATAAATTCTAACCCCCATTATGTAAAGGGTTTGTCAATCATGACTGGTTGTAGAGGAATTGATACCTTTGGCTCCTTGGTGTTAAAGATCTAACATGAGTGATATTCCCTCTCATGATTTTGAGCATCCTTAAAAATAGTTAGCCAATAGTATCTAACTCTAATAATTTTATGTGATGTGGTCCTCCCAAATGCATGTCCACTACCCAAATTTTCATGAAAGGTACTCATGATTTGGGTGGCTTCTTCTTATTAGACACATATTGATTAAATGCCTTAAAAATTTCTTCTATACAAGATCTCATTCTTTATTAAATAGCGGGATGCCTTCAATCTTATGCCATTTTTTACTCCTTGGATAGGCTTACATGCCAATTACCATTAATTAACAAATGTATGATTGAATCATACCATTCATTATCTTGAAAAATATGTTGATCCACTTATATAATTCTTAGCATAGGGTTAGTATTAACAATCATCTAGATCAAACCTTGCCACCTTACCAATTTTTTTTATTATTTCCACGTCATATTCATGTAAAACTAACATCCACTTAACTCTTAGTTCTCCAAGCTCATTCTAACTTAACATAAGTTTGGTGGTAGGGTCAAGTATGATAACATGTACCTTATTTCTAAGGATATAATACCTAAATTTCTTAACTACCTTAACTACTGCATATGCCTATTTATCAATCAATAAATAATTTAACTTAGCATTCTTAAAATTAGTACTCTTAGAAGCAGTTAGGTGGTCACACCCTTCAATTTTTTGAGTTAACACTACAACTATAATGTGGTCAGATGTAAAGGAATAGAGGTAAAAGTCCCTTGAGAAGTCAGGACTTATGAGGACTAGAGCCTAACTGATGACCTCCTTGGTATCATTGAATGCCTTTCTTGAATATTCATTCCATGTAATCTTGGCATCCTTCTTCAACATGTCATTAATTAGCTTAATAATTTTTACAAAACCAAAAATAAACTTTCTTACAAAATTTATCTTACCAAAGAATGACTTTATCTCTTTCTTACTATTTGGAGGCTCTATTATAGATATGGCCTCCACTCTTTTAGGATATATAGAGATCCCATATTTTGTTAAAATGTGAACCAATAATTTCCCTTAGGTCATGCTAAATATACTCTTTTTAGGGTTTAAGGAAATTTCATAACTTCTACATCTTTCAAAAACTTATTTTAGATGTATGAAGTTATCTTCCCTATTTTTATAAAAAATTTAGATCATCCACATAAATAATTATGCATTTACCTATCAAGCCTTGGAAGGCATGGTCCATAGCTCTTTGAAAGGTGGCTCCTGCATTGATTATCCCAATGGGTATTATCTTATAAGTAAACATCCCCCACCTGGTGGTGAAATCTATCTTCATCCTATCTTTTTTATTGACCAACACCTAGTTGTAACCTAAAAAGTCATCAATAAAAGACATCATAGCTAAACTTGAAACAACTTGAATTGCTTGGTCTAGAGAATCAAGGGGATAGTTATCCTTTTTTGATGATTTTTTAAAGTTATTAAAGTCAATACAAAGTATAATCTCACCATTAAAATTCCTAACTACCACCAAATTAGCCATCCAGGTGGAATGCCTGATGGGAAAGACTGTCTTTGAATCTAATAATATTTTGACCTCTTGAAAGATCATGGGATCTAATACAAGATTTACAAGCCTCTATTTCTACCTAAATGGTTAGAAACCTTATTTAAGGGGTATAGTATGTGTGACAACCCTT
Source organism: Torreya grandis (assembly GCA_037957365.1). Taxonomy (NCBI): domain Eukaryota; kingdom Viridiplantae; phylum Streptophyta; class Pinopsida; order Cupressales; family Taxaceae; genus Torreya; species Torreya grandis. The sequence continues at coordinate 1,815,013 of JARHVA010002813.1, forward strand.
GGATAAAATATCTTTAAGTCATCATAGGACCATGCTATAATATCCCTATATTGAGCAAGTACCTCTTTAGATTTCTTGTTTTCAATTTTTGTGTAGGATTTTCCAACAGTTACCAGTTGAGGTTAATCATGGAGGCCAAGATCAATAACATTATAATCTTTCCCACTTACCTTAGAAACATTGGAAACCTTAGCCAATTTATCTTGATCAAATAATATCTCTAAATTAATCATCCCCTTGGGGTCTTGTTATCATTCAACTAAATGATTTTACCATTAAATTTACCTTCCTTATATGTAATTTCATTAGTATCATCAATGATATGAGAAGTAAATGCCCCATAATTGGTCATGAAATCCAATAATTGTTGATCACCATTGAAGAGTTGGAAATGGTTAACATTATCATGCATTAAAGGACAAGAGATTATTTCAATGCTGAAATTAGGGGAATCTTGATTGGGCATGAGGTAGGTTCTAGCAGATACCAACTCATCAACAGCTTGGTTTTCTCCCCTTAGGATATAAATGATTCCAAAGGAATCAAAGGATTCAATAAAATCCCAAACCTTAAACTTATATCTCTTAAGATATTATAGCTTTCATTGGTATTTGCTTCTAACTTTGTTAACCACTAGTTTTAAATCCCCGTAAACTAGTAGCTCATTGGCTTTGTTTTTTCTAAAAAAAATTAAGTCTAGGATAAGGGATTTATATTCATCAAGGTTCTTGGTACAAGGGAATTAGATATTATAAGAATCATGGTAATATATATTAGTAGGGTCAGTCAAAACAATACCAACACCTGATTTAATACTACACCTACCACCATCAAAATGTAATTTCCATAGTCCAAGAACAATATGAGAATCCTTGGGGTCATATACCTTATCATTCTCTAGGGTCAAAACCCCTAATTTTTATTCTACTATGTTTACCCTTTCATTTGCAACATTTTACTTAGTTATCATATGATTTATTCTTATCTCTCTTTTAACCCTAATTTGATTAGGAACCCCTTTCCAAGGTAGTGATATATGTGGGCAATATGTGGACATGTAACCATTCCAATCCTTGGTCCATTACCTACTCAATAAGAATCCATAAATGTTAGGTATATTAATAACTTTAATATCAATGAATTTATACACCCTAGGCTTAGAATATAGTTGCATATGAACATTTAAAATTTCCTTGATTACCCTAACTCTAGATTTATCTAATTGGGTGACAACCCTATAAAACTTAATGGAAGTCATGCTAAGTTGTTTGCATATAACTAAAAGCATGATAATTTTAGATGCTTATAAATCTAATAATAAATTTTGTAAGTTATTACGAAATGTCCTAACAGTGAGTAACAAAGGAGGAGACTCAGCTTTGGCCTTATGCATGGTCATGTTGGCATGATCAATCTATAGTGGATTGTTGGATTTCTTTAATAAAGATTTTAGTATAAAGTCCCTGTAACCTGTAATCTACGTAAGTTTATGAAAATTGATATTAATCTATATATTTTTTATGTCCTCAACTATGTTATAGCCATTCTTAGAATAACTTGGATTTTTAGGGTTGGGTTTGGAAGTACCCCCTTTGGGTGGCTCATGATTGTTGCTTGAAGAGGTATCTAGAAGAGTTCCTAAATTATTTAGAGGTGTTAAGGTAGTTAAAGGCTACCTTTTCTCCCTACTCCTCAAGGGATAGGTCTTCTTCAAGAACTATTGAAAGGCTTGGATCTCCTTAGGGATCTCATCAAGTTTATTTTCCTCTTGAAAGGGGAAATCAAAGGTGTCCACCATGAATGCTTGATCAGATGACTTAGATCCATAGGTACTTACACTACCATCCTTGTTAGGGACCACTTAAAATGTATCCAAATCCTCTTATAAATCCTTGAAGGATTTGAAAACTTGTATACAATCAATTTCCCCATGCTTGGTTGTGCAATGTACCCTATAATAGTTAGGTAATGCAATATCAATGAGGTTAATGTCCATAGTCTTCTTTTAGAAGATGGCTAATTACACGTATTATTATTATGAAAAGTATCATTCTAAAACCTATTACTTGGATTGTTATACCTTTGAAATGAGAAGTTTATACCTAAAATTCTATTATTATTTCCAACTTATTTTTGTAACTGAATAAAATTAGTGCTTAACTTTTGGACCATTTTTAGGATATATTCATTCTCATTTTTCATGTTTTTATAATTATGTACCTGGTTATTATTAGCATATGGTATCAAAGCTCTTTTATCACCTATATTGAATCCATTAGTAGGATGATTTAGGAATCCTAAATTTTGATTGGGAGTTTCATGACTCAATGGTGATTGAGTTATGTTTGGGAACTAGTTTAATATTGGGATATTTTGGTTGTTATTTGGGAACAAGTTCATGAAATGTATTTGTGGGTTGATGTTTGGCACAAAATATGCCATTTGCCCTTGGAGTTTTATTTGATCATTTATGGTTATTAACTTTCCATAGGCTCTAACTAATGAAGTTATGGTTGGAATATATCTCTTCAAAAACATAGAGGTCATGAGATCCACTACATCTTTGTAAATCTCTAAATCTAATACATCATTAGGTATAAAAGGGTCTATTATCATGATAAACATTTTATGAAATCTAGCATTGAAGGACCTAATAGTCTCACTTGCATCTCTTCTAATAGTGATGAACCGATGATAGATAACACAAGGACTAATAATCTTACTAAATTGATCAATGAATGTATTATTAAAATAATCCCAACTTGTGAAGTTATTATTAGGAAAGTTTAAAAACAATTCATAAGAAGCATATTTAAATTTAAATGGGAATAACCTCCAAGCTACATCCTCGTGCACAACATTTACCAATATTAAGGTAGATTTAACAGACATTATATGTTCCTCAATAGTTATTATACTTGTTGGACTAAATGTAGGCAAATACTTCTCAAAGTTATGTGGGAGATCATGTACCACACCTGGTACATTGATGGAAGACTCTCATAACCAAGCCATACTTGGATGAATATTGAAAGCATAGGTACCTTCAAGAGGTAAAGTTTGTAAAGAATTGGACCCTTTTTGCCTACCTTTGTTGCATCTTACATTTTTATGAACTTTGAGGTCGATCAAAGACTCCCTAGTCTCTGAGTGTGATCTCGTTCTAATCCTAGGCAATTCTAGCTCAAAATTTGAAGATCATACCTAAAATATGATGATCAAGTTAACTTTTATACATAATAAGAGTTAGGCCTACACATTAAGATTATTTCATAAAGGTGGAATGAAAACTACAAAAGACATTGATCTTTGATTCAATTAGCTCAAAGATGCATTCATCTATATAAATATGGTCTATATTTACAAGTCTAAGCCTAAAAGAATGTAGATCGATGAAAGATATGCCCATCTTTGATCAAAATGAGCCATCCTAACCTAAGATACTATGGATTTTAAAAGTTAAGGATAAATTGATTGGAAACAAGCATCAATGCCCAAATAACCTTAAAGGAAGTATGAAGATACATAATAAATAACAAATGTTAATGATATTTATACTTTTAATCAAATAATACACTTGAAAACATAAATATATACTGATATTTAGATAAAATATACCAAGATTAATGAATATTTGAAAATTTTATCCCTGGCCCTCCTTCTAGCACCATTAGATCTTTTTTTGTTGATGATTCTAAATGAACCATAGGTTCTCTTATTGTTTAAAGAACACTTCTCATTTTAGAATTTGGAAAATTCAAGGCATGAGTTATAGGTTTTGACAATCTATTTTCTTATGGTGAAATAGTAGTAGAGTAAGATAAACTATTCCACAATATTTATATAATTTGGTGGTTGGGAGCCACTTTGGTCTGTTCTTCATGAATTTCTAAGAATCCATGTTAATACTTAGTGAATTAGACTCCGGCTTTTAGATATAGACTGATCTAGGTAGATATTTATAATGAAGTTAAAACTAACATGATCTTGTCATAAAAAGGAGCAAAGAGAAGGGTAAGATAGAAAATAAAAGAGTGATTACCAATTTGAGCCTTAAACATTATGATATAGCATCAATTTTAACTGAGTATGCATTTAAACCAATATATAATGTAAAATAGCTTAAGCTCAAATTCCACTAATACCAAGACAATTTCAAAGGATATTGTGAAGGATCACAATTAATAACCAATTCTTCTTTAAGTATTTACTACTATTACCAAATAACACATGCACATCCACAAACAAAGTAAAATGAAAATGTAGTAGAACCAATGATCTTTTAGCTAATCTAGCATGTTGAAAAAATTAGAAACCCTATGATTACAAGGATACAAATAAAGATTCCAAGACACCATTCAAATTCAAGACCTTAACTAACAATTGAGAGAAATGCTAAAATCAAAATTAACACATCAAACATAAACGATCCTTGTATAATTCCCTTGATTATATTAATTTCTTTAAATTGAAAAAATATACTCAGAAGTATCTCCCTTTTACAAATGGTAAAACACACCTTGATAGAAAATTTAGGTAGTATACCAGTTAGTTACAAAATACAAGTGCCCAAAGATAAGGATAGATGTCATTACAAGTTCTAAAATACACATGCTTTTCAAAATCATACTGACCTAGAGGCAAATATTCTAACAAACTAGCATGTCTTTACAACAAAATATCCTATTTCAAAATGTTACAAAGTTTAAAAAATAGAATATTATCTAATTTTTTGGTGGGTCCTTTATTTTAGGTTATTGGAAGATGCTCATGGATTTTTCATGTTACTCACCAATTAGCTCTATATCCAAAATAGGCTTCACAATCTACTCCTCCTTTTGATCCACCAAATCATCAGATTCTCTATCGTTCTTGGCTATGGCTTCTCTAACACTCCTTGATTTTTTTATATTTTCTCCTACATTGAATATCATGTTTAGGATTTTAATATTATTTCCCCAAATTTTCCTTGGATTTTTCTACTTACATGGATTCTATGTGGTATCGGTCTGGACCTTTCACATCATTTTTCATAAACTCCATTTGAACACTATCCATTGGTATTTAAAATACCTTTTTCATTTCACATTATAGGATCAAAATCCTAGATTATGATGAGCCATATATTATAATATGGGCCTTGGCCATGAATAGTTCTTTCTATCGTAAACCTTGTAGTCATGACACATGACACCTTACGTGCCTTCTCTATACTCCAAATATTTTTTTAGTCCTTTTTTGAATGAGCATTGGACATGCAGTGAGTTCTTAGGTCTTTGAAAATTCATGAGTGCCCTCACATCATTGGATCAAAATCTAATGGTGAAGCATGAACCATCGAATCATCTTTCTAGCTTGGCCTCAAATGTGCTTTCACCATTCATTGAGTTTGTGAGCTCTTAAGTCCTCATTGAAAAGTCCTTGGGTGCCTTTGCATCATTGGATCAAAACCCATGATCAAAGAACATGTCATTAATCTATAAAGATTCTAAAACATTAAGTTAGTATATTATTAAGAATGTGAATTAGGCTTAAGTTTCTTATAGTAAGGTTTGTTCCAGTTATTAATTATAAAATAAACCTTAGGCTAAGGGGTTTATGCCTAAGTTTTAGATTTATATGTAAAATGGTCCATGGATTAAATATTCTTAGGCCAATGTTTACGTCATGTTTAATAAACACAACATATGCATTGTTCTAGAATATTTAAGCCAAGGCTTTAAAATATGCCTAAAAGGATCAACATAAAACAATGGCCCAATAGCACATAAGATTTTATTGTATTGAAAAAACACATTAAAACATTTAACTAGATGCATTTGGTTTAAATTTTATGCTATAATGACTCTTTTTTCAAATTGAGGCTTAGTATGAGTCTATAATTTAAGGTACATGACATTTGAATAAAATGTCATAGGGATATTAAAGTATAGAATTAGATTACTTTTTTTTTTGCATACTTAGGTTATAAAACCATTTCTATATTTTGTATTTTGAAGACCTATAGTGTTTGATCATTTTTTGAGCACTTGCCTTAGCTTATAAAGCCATTTCTGAGACATCTGGCAAGATTTGTGATTATATTTTGACCCTGAGCATAATAATTCATTAGCTTAAATTTGATGGTACCATGGATGTCAAATACATATTTACAGACGTCAAATTATAGTTTCATGAATGTCAATTTTTAGACTAATGAAGTTTTAATTTGATGGTCTTAAATTTGATGGTCATGTGGAGGTCAAATATGTCCTTATGGTAATCAAATGATGGTCACACAAACATTAATTTTAAGTTCATTAGATTATTATGACCTCATATGAGAATACCACTTGGCACATTTATAGGGTGTCCCAAGATCTTGGACTTAATCTACTCTATTGGATCAAAATTCATGATGAAACATCAACCATCGATCATGATCTAGGAGCTTACTTATGGTTGGTCAGTTTTTTAGGTGGGACCATTTTGATTTTAGTTTTCAAATGTAAAGGTGATTCATGTAGATATTTTAGGCCTTTTGTATCCCTTTGAACTTTCTACTATGTTCTTCTCCATCTGATTGGGTCCTTGTGATAAATTAAGGGTCATTGATAGAGATCTAAGGGCTTAAATGTGATTGATCTAAAGGTTTATATGTGAGATTTTGTTTGGCTTCCTTTGCACTATTGGATCAAGTGCCACCATAAATTATAGGTTATTGGATCCTACAAGATGAAAGGACATTAATTTAGGATCACTGATATGTAAAAGGCTTAGGCTTAAGGTGTTAAGACTAAGGTCTCTCTCATATTAATAAATAGGTTTGGGCCTTAGTATTAATACCATAGGCTAAGGTTTAAGTGAGGGACCAATATAACATAAAAAGGGGAGTCAAGGAACCAAAATTAGGCTAAGTCATTAAGATGAAGGTCCTATTAGTATTAATAAATACTATGGGGCCTTAGGGTTAAAGTCTTAGGCTAAGTTAGGAAATATTAAAAGGACCCCACAAGAACGAACAACTTAGTTAGGCATACAAAGGAAGTTTTAAAGGGGGAATATAACAAAGGGGACTGAGAATTTTAATTTATGTTTTAGCTATGTTAAAAAACATGACTAAGCTTAAAACATGAATTTTATCTTTAGGCCCAAAATAGATTTTAAAATGGTTCCTACCAATTTAATGCTTGCCAATATTTAAATTTAAACTAAAGGTTTTCCTAGGGTTTAGGGACATGAATTTCTTAGGAACATCACCATGGAACCTATGATTAAAATTCACAAAGAATATTTATCAATATTATTAGTCTAAATTTTAAAAAAAAAAAAAAAACCAAGTAAGCCTACCTTTAACAAAATGAAAGATCTTCAGATTCCATAAATGACCTTAATATGCTAAACTCCATGTTTAAACCCTAGGGTTTCTCAAGGGTCCCAATTTTCAAAAAATGGGGGTATGTTGGCCCCAACAGGTTCTTTCCAAATTGTGTCCAAATTATTAATAAATATTAACTTATTATTTCATAATGCTCAAATCCATAACAAAACAAAGGACATACATCCACTTTAGAATTTAGCATTAGTTTTATTACATTTTTTTGTAAATTGACATCTATATCAGATGTAGACAGAAATTATAGTTGGAACTATGATGATGCATCCTTTAAAATTTTGGTCAAATGTCCTCTTGATTATATATTATCATTGTTGACATGGAATGTAGTGTTATTATTTTTTGAAAAATGTTTTTGAATTAACAATCCTTATAAGTAATGAATAATAAGATATTTTTTGAGGGATTGTAGACAATAATAATTTTGAGATTTAATTTTACAATCAATTTAATCTTGAATGTTATTAAATTAATATGCTAGTTAATGTTTTACCTACATTTTTAGGAATTTACATAGATTGTACATCATCTCCAACCAAATCTACATAATAATTTAAAATAATAATTATTCAATGCTTTGAAAAACATAATAAAACTAATTGTATTGGGACATAGTAATGAGGTTTTCAATAATTTATTATTAATTTAAGTAATTATTAATACTTTTTTGGGAGCCAAGTGTAAAAATTATCATTGCATGATTTGATGTAGTTGATGTGTTTACCATATCCAAATTCATGTTTTATTGAAGTTCAACTTGTTGGTTAGTTGTGACCTCTAGCTATTTATTTGTCTCCCCTTGAACTGAAGTTGAGTATTCATTAAATTCACTAGCGATGTTCATCATTTTTTTTAATGGTTCATAAATTTATACCAACATGAAACATATAAGTTTAGAATGAGAATTCAAAGTTACTTAGAATGAGTGGCCACCCATAACTTCTCAAATCAATCAATAAGACTAAAATCTAAGATCAAGATATTTACATTCCCTTAAATAGAATAATGTTATATATAATTCAATAATAAATAGTATATTAAATATTTAAATCATATGATCCAAAGGATTAACTTCAAATATGAAAATAATTTAATGTGTAACTATGTAAATTTTATGTATAAATTATTATCAAACTATGTACATACCTAGAGGTCTCATTATATATTTATATTATTATTTAATCATCATATCTTACTTTGAATTTTCCACTATGGATATAAATTAAGTAATCATTAAAGTTATGACACCATTTATCACATTTGTGCCTACCTAAAATACAAAAATAGGTGATAAGTTTATGCTACATATTGATAACATGTGCTCCCAAAAAATAACATATCTCATACTCAAAAGAATTTTCTAAAAATATAATCCCAATACTACTTGGCCTCATAATTTTTATGGGATTGGTGTGTGAACAATCAAATTATATTACCACTTCTTTATTGACCTTGTATTTTAAATAGTGGACATTGTAAATGCTAAATACCACCAACTATCCCCCGAACCCACCTTCCTCTTTCAAAATCCTATAACATCCTTCAAAAATGATTTCATTATTTTATTTATTATTTTATATATATATGTACACAAAATTATGAAACAAGTAAGTTTTAAGCACTGGAACATGAAAAATGTACATGAAAGTCAGTGCACTAGACCCAATGTAGGATAGTAGATATATAATATCACTTTGTGTAACATCAATGAAAATGTTACAAAAATATGTAATAACCACCTCTGGAATAAGAAAAATATTTTTTTCTAGTTTTCCTAATATTCTACCCAATATAAATGGAAAATCATAGTGTCATATGAACTCATAAGTATCTTCCTCCCTTGGTAGATATTTTTATTTATAACTGATCATACACATAGTTCAAGAAGGGAAATGGAATACTTTGATATTTATGTATTATCTTCTATTATTATTTGGATCCCTTTACTTGTTTTTATTTTATTTTATTTATATCTTTTTATTTCTGAATTCCTCATATAGTTGAATAAATTGAGTTTCATGCATGGGAAATTTTGTTTCATATTTGATGCATCATACCCCAAAATAAATACTTATTTTGGAACCCATGAATTCAAATAGTTAATAATTTTAGACTTTGAGACTCTAGTCCCCTTCAATCTCTTGTAATATGAACTTAAGGTTTCAACCTTCACACCAAGGTTTATAATCACATTCATCCAAACCTATCGACTCATAAATTTGTCTTCAAGTAAATCCAATTTTTTTACAAACATACATTGTTTGCCTCTAAATAAACTTGTTAATGGATTTGTCTTGAAGTCTAGTTCATTATCTTTATTAGAGATACAATATAGCCCATCACTTGTGGAGAGATAAGAAACTAGAATTCATTTTTCCCATATGTCATCAGGAAGAATGAGTTTAATGTCATATTATCACTAAAGTTTTCCACTTCTTATTTTCTAAAAATATTATAAATCTCCTCTTCAAATGATCATATGCAAAAATTAGATCAAAATACATTAATTAGGAATATAGAGTAGTTAAATGAATATGTTTTATGTTTTTTTAGTATTAGTCTAAATGAATTTAATATTTAAATTACCTTATAGTTGGATGTATTTTCATTTCCTGAATTGGGGTGTTGTGGTCTTTTCCCCTAATATACAATGTTGTAGATTTGTATAACTGGTCAATGGAGTTTGTTGGAACCCATGTTTTGGTGGCCATTTTTTATTTATTTATAGTTACTGATTACCTACTTTGTTGTGGATTTGGAATAAATAATATGAGCTAACCTTTGTTTTAATATGTCATGAAAATATTCAAACTTGTGGTTTTTAATAATAATTTTCATGGATATGAGCGTATGTTTTCCATCGATGATGTAGAAGTTAGTCTCTAAATCCTATAATTCATCTTCAAGCTCAATGTCCAAGATATAACTAGTTACATTTCTAAAGAGAAGAAATATTTCCTCTCATTGAAGAAGCACATGATTACACAACATTGATCTAATAATTATATCAACACTATTTGAATCAATGGATTGGTATTGGTATTTAAGAGGATCTTGGTAATAGTGTTCAACTCCAATATTGAATGATTTTTCATTAAATTGGAAAAGTTGAATCTCTTGGGATGTTGAAGATTCACTTTTCTTAAATTCATTTTCATCTTTCTTCAATACATTTGTATCCCTTGTATATGCCCTTAGATCTTATAAACATGATACTGAGGTTTCTTTTTCAATCTTCACCAATAGTTGCTTCCTCATATATGTAAATATTTTTGAATAAAAATTTTTATTCCCTAATTCTTTTGAAAATATTTTGATGGCTGACAAATGAAGTGAATGCATATTGATAAATTATTTTGATTGTTAATTTAATTCTATTAAAAATATTTCCAATGGTTTTCACTCTAATGGTGTCTCCATCTGTAAATGGTTTAATTTTTCAATCGTAAGAAAAATAAAAATCTTTCAAATGTTTTACCAAAAAAAACTATGTAACTTTTTATAGATAATGGAACCTCTAGATCCATTTGAATAATTTGTCATAATAAGTCATTAATGTTTATGTGTTTGACATAAAACCTCATTACATAATTTTAAATGGATTTTTATTTAGCATTATCTGAACCTATTGATGTTCCCCTGATAGTGAATAAAATAACTAGAGGTCATTTTGATAGTTAGATGGAGAGTAGATTTATACAAACCACACTTCATCTCATTAATCCCAGTCTAATGCACCTTCAATAACTATAATTTATTGGTAAGGAACACTTCCCACAATAACCATTATAATTCATGTTGTAAAAAGTTAGTCATAATTTGTCAGTTTAAATATATCATGATGACATTTCAAATCTAACATGTTATTAAACCATGTAAAACATATTATTTAGATACATTATTCACTAGATAATTTTATTTTTGAATTGATTGTTATTAATTAAACATATAAATTCTTGACATAGGATTGATAGAAGAAACTAAACATCCATTATTGTTGGAAATTTATTGATAATAACCTTATAGATTTGTTTATAATGGTAATATTCCCATTTTTAATTAAGTATATAATAATAACATGAACATGACAAGGATATATTCATAATATCTTATGCTACAGATAACATAATTTAAGAATACATGTCATGTTGCTTATGATAATTTTGTGTGACATCTCCCATTATTTTCATGTTGAAGTGGTGGTTATTAGTGTATGTTCCTAGTTAAAATAATTTGTTAACTATTTTAGATAATATTGATGATTTATCTTGTTTTTTATAAAAAAAATAATATATGTGTTTGATAATAAAATTATAATTACTTACAGCTAACCCACATAATATATTGGTTTATGACATGATACATCACTATAATTTATAATAAGTAAACTTGGAATGGTGTAGATGTCAATTGGATCATAAAGAATTATTATTTTATGTCTTGCCTTTCCCTCATTTTTGTCTTTTTTATCAAACTTTTATTAACAACCTTATTCACCAATTAGAGTCTGATAAAAATTCCTACCTAATAAGCAATCAAGACACATAAAATAAAAACATAAACCACCATGTGGGGAATTAATGAACAAAATGAAATAAATATGAAAGGGAAACTAAAGCAAAAAATAACATTAATGTCACATAGCGAGTCATCAAAACTGACACGATGGTAAAAACATATCCAACCAATAAAAAAAGTCTAGGTTAACAAAATGGTTGATGCATGATCACCAATAAATAGCCTCATGATCTTAATCACCACCTATAATCATTAGAAACTGTAAAAAATATATCTAACCTAAATTCCATTCCTCTAAGATTTTTAAGCATCAAAACTATATGAAACTTCTACCAGCTAAATTTGATATTGTGAGAGCTAAAACACAAAATAGAAAAGGAAAAAATGGATACCCCAATCATTTTAGATACAAGAACAATTAGCTTCCAAAAATAAAATTTTGTTCTACTAAAATCTATCTCACCATATCTAGAGGGAGAATTTTATGAGTATAAGGTTTCTCACCTTGAGAATATATTAAAATATTTCATGCACATTTGACATAAATTAAACATACCATAATGGACTCAGAATAGGAATAACTCATACATTATACACTAGAATAAAATAATTGTGATTGGAAACCTAAAGAAAAATCAATTCCATAGATGGACCTTAATATTTGGGCAAGATTTCCATACTTCATGTTAGTAGATGCTATAATCATAATTTTACCCACTCAGGTATACAGTGGTATTTTCTTCCTTAACCGGTTGAATATTAGTGCTACCTAAGACAATAAAAGAGTAATAGGGATAATGAATTAAGGAAATAGTATTATGAAGTATAAAAATAAGGGTTTCATGAAAGCATCAATATTTGCCAATTTTCTAAACACTACTAAAGGAAAATGTGGCATCAAAATAGTAACCATTCTCAATTCCACCTACAAGTATGCAGTCAAAATATCATAATGTAAAATATACTTTAACAATAGGCAAGATGTTGTGATCCGCAAGAGCATAATGGTGGTGTTAAATATGATGTCAATAAAGATAAAATTTAACCTCTATTAAGGCATGTTGGATAATTTAAATTCTAACATTTAGTTGATCAATAGAGTTAAGCATGATTTTTGCTATGGATTTATGTTACTTTTCCTAGATATGTACTACACAAATGCATTCCTAGGAAAAAATATAAAAATAGAATGGGATAAAATAATTACCATATGAAAACAAGTTAAAAATCATCTAGATATTATGGTTGTGGAACAATAAGTTGCCACCATGGTAATGTGGGGAACTAATTTACAACAAACCCTCAGTTCATGATATCATATTTCCCTATAAATAGTAAATAAATACTATAATGATTTTTAATTTACTTCCACCATTAGCTATATCTATATATATCCATATGATTAGTGTACCAAAATTATTCCCCAATTAGAATATGAAGTTTTAGATAATGAAATCAAATAACTTGATCCCATCACCCAATCTTTTCCACAAATATTCGGTATTTCTAGTCAAACTTATAGGAAATCCATTATGGAAAATTTAGTGTCTAAATTAATAGGATTATCATCTAATGAAAAAGTAGGAAAAGAGAACAAAGATTCAGATGAAGCCATGGGAAAAATAGTAGGAATGGAGTAAACAAATAAAAAGAAGGGAAAACAACTATGGTTATAATCTATGCAACAAATAATATTATTGGTATATGTATAGGTACCTAAAAATGATTTCTCAACCTAGTCCATCAAAACAAATGGTGGATCCATAGGTGGAAGTTTTATTCATATAATGTAACCAAGAACACATCCCCCACCACAAATAGCTAATTTGTCACTCAAAAGAAAAGAAAAATAAAAGAACACAAGGGAGAAATACATCCCCACACATTTAGAGTCAAGTTTTGAAGAGCTCCACATCAATGTCTCTGACACATCATCAGACAGAGTGAAGAAGGAACCAATATAGACCAATCCATGGATATCTTGCTATCTAAAGACCAAAAATAAGCTATTGAATCCTTAGCCAAGGTAAAGGCTGAATAAAGGGAAAAATAAAATAAATACAAAAAATAGGTTATGACAAAATAAAAGGTTAAATATGATAATAATGCTAAAAAATATGCCACGATCAAACAGATAGAAGTTAAGGCATTAGTGGAAAACAAAAAGAAAGAACAAAAGGAAAAAGAGGAAAAGGAGATAGAATATAAATATAAAAAATGAAAATAAGAAAAAATAGAAAATAGAAACAACTAAATGATATAGAAGATTCCACCCTGATATCCAAAGAAAAAGAAAAAGGTGGTAGAGGACGTTGACCTCTAAGTTGAAGAAGAAAAAATAAATGAGTGGTAGAAAAAGATGCCCAAAAAGTAGAAGAATAAGAGAATAAGGCAACAACTGAGGATGTCCCCCAAAACATTGGTGACACATAAAAAAAATCTATAGTAGAAGTTGGGATAAACACACTTGCCTAAACACCATAACTACCATTTTTATCAAGCCACCAATTTCCACTCCACCTTATACTTCTACTCAACAATTGAGCACCTATTAGGCCCCTAATTTTGTAGACATTTTTGGCTAAGTAAATTTGCTAACAAGTAGCATGAGAGAGACATGTTATGGAAGATTGTAGCATGGAATACCATGGCATAGGATCCCATGGAGTAGAAGAGTTAATTCATATGGAACAAAAATGAATGATACATAGATAAACTAAGAATAAAAGACTCGTATATTAGTAGAATACTTAAGGAAATAATGAAAAGTAGAGATGGTTATAGATTGGTTCAAAGGAATGTTGGAAAATACTAAGTCAAGAATGAATCCAACACCATCTCATGGGAGGATAGTTTTTGGGTGATGAGTATCTAACATAAAGAGAATATAGGGATAGTTTGATCTCAGTCCTTAGGCATTTATTTTCAATGGTTTGTCATAACTCAAATTTTATTAATGATGTCATCCTACTTGTATTTACTTTTGTAACTAATTGGTCAAGGTAAACCAAGTATAAATACACCTTGCTCTACTTTGTATTAATTTTGATGATCTAGTTATCATTATAATTATAAAATCACTATAATATTTGACATAGATTATGAATAAAATGGAAGGAAACCTATGTTGATGTAATACTTGTGTTCATTTTGGTATGATTATAATTGAGTTGATATTACTTATTATCAGTTTATGCCAACTTAATTTTATTTTGATAGTTAAGTGATAAATAATTAGTTCAAAGTTAGATACATTATTAAGGATGAGTTTAGGACTAAGTAATTGTTCAATTGCCCTAGTCTAGGAAAGTATATTAATACACCCTCAAGATACAAGACCAATAGGAATTGGTCTTAAGTTACATGATTTGGGTGAGTGCATGGGAAACTTTTTTTAAATGAAATGCTAGCATGATAGCATGTTCAAAATCTCATTTTATTAGGCACACAAATAGGTAAAATATATGCCAATTTAGAGATAAATATCCCAATATTTTGGTTCTATTATCAAGACCCATACCTCTTGTTTGCATAATGGTGGGAAGATACTCATATGGCTATCTCTAGATAAAGTTGATTGATGGGCTACTAGAGTAGAAGACAATTTTGCATTACCATATCTTGAACTAATATTTTCTACACACACATGGGTATAACATCATATGTATGAATCACTCTATAAATTTTTATTTGTAGAAGTGCACGTTCACCTTCATGATTGGATTATAGTGTATGTGTAAGACTAGTCTAATAATTATGAATGAAAGATCGCCTAACCATTAGAGCATCTATTGGCTTTAGAAAGATTAGGAGTAACTTGGACATGTGTAGTGAATGTTTGGTGGCACAAAACCTAGAATAGTTATATTTTGGAATATGTGGTCTCAACATACTAATATCTAGAGGAAGCCTAGTTTCACTACCTCTGATAATTGTGCAAAATATATCTCAGACATTTTTCACTCAAGATTAACAAGATTATACTAGATTATAAAATTTAAAGTTTATCCATGGATGAATATACCCTCTCTCATGTGAGTAGAATAGTAAATGTGGAAATGGAGGGGCACACTTTGAGATAATATTGTTGATTTAGCATGGCAACAAGTCAATGGGAGTTGTGGAAGGACAAGTATGATGAGGATAGGTGAAGGTTATGATTTAAATCAATCTAGGGAGGGGTTAGGAGGAATTAAGAAGTTTAATGAGAGTTTATAAGGAGGTAGAAATGAATAGTGAGGACTCCCCAACCATAATACTACACCCAACACTAGTATAGGTATGTGTGATAGAAATAAGTTATGTATTGGTGACTAAAGAACCCAATCTGGATAGGCCCACTTTCCCATCGATAGTGCACTCTCATGATCTTGAGTTAGATGATATTTTTTACATAATTTGAATATAGATAGTGTAAAATTAGATACTGAACCTATTAGAGATAATTTTAAAGAATAAAACCATAATAGTAGTCTGTTATTAATTTTTTTCCTTTATAAGACAATTATATGGCCTAGTTTTGAATGCTTATTAGACACAATATAGCTAGTGGGTATAGTATCAACCTTTCCATGGTTAATCAACCTAATTATGTACCCACTATATATTGAGCTTATTTTATTTTAAGAGGCATAAGAGGTGGTACTAGTGGTAGCTCGGTATAGGATATAGAGTTGGCACAGGAGGCATTAGTGCACCTTCCCCATAAGGTCCAACAAGGATTGTAAGTACATCACAAGCTCCATTTTAAACACCTCATCTACCTATTATTTATTAGGAGATAATGCTTCATTTACCTAAGTATCATGGTGTGGAAAATACATCACAACATGTTCACAATTGTGAACTTAACAAGTGATCATGTGGCATTACATATATTGAATGAAACGAAACTCAATTTACTACCACTCTTTTAGATCACATTCACAAGTCGTACTAAAAGTTTGATATGTATCAAAATGTGGTGAATTATAAATAATATAATACAAATTTTCTTCATGAATTTGATATCCTAGAGTTTAAATAACATATAATTACTACCCTAAAATACAAATAAATAACTAGGAGTGTGTATGATTATGATGTGTGTTTTAAGACATTTCTCTCTAATCTTTATTTTTAGATAAATTCCACTCAACATGCCTAGTGGTTAATAGGAGGATTTTTATTTCCCTTTTGATGTACCTTATCATAGAAGACCTTCACTAACTTGCATGAGGCCTTAGAATCTTCACTTTGCATCGAATCCATTGGAAACACTGTCACATCATAATTTCTCTCTAAAGCTAATTATCTATAGATTATTATAGTTATTAAATTGATTGATTAATATTTGTTTAAGGTATAATTCATATACTATTATGGGATAGTTATATGTTACTTATATTACATGATTATATTGCTATGAGTTAGTTGTATTTGTATACACTTTACATTATGATCATGTTGTTAGTTGTTAAATCAATATTTTATTGATATATATCATGATATTATGAGATAACTACCTTATTCTAATGATTTGGATGAAAGATAGATCCATCCCTTAGAGCATGATGGAGGGAGAACATCATTATAGAGAATGGCTTAAATGGAGGT
>JARHVA010002813.1:1837500-1862500 GCA_037957365.1 Torreya grandis
TTTTCCATAAAGGAGAATGACATGAGCTAGAACATCTAGTAAGGGTCCTTTAAATGTCAATGGTAATAACCCTCCATTTGATTATAACCAATTTTCCACTAAGCAATCAATAAAGATGGATAAAATTATTTTAGATATGAATCAAACTAAGGACCTAATTGAAGCCCTATAATAGCAAATTATGGACATGGAGATCAAGCTCATTAGGATGTGCCTAAAGAGCATCATAATGAGTAGTAAATCCCTCAAGAGTAGAGGCATGAGGAAGTGACTTAGGATGCAAGAGCTCAAGTAGATACATAATTGGCTAGAGCTATAAAAAAGGTGAATATACCTATTGATACCTCCATGTGTACCACGGATGTATTGAGTTTTCAAAAACACTTATCATTTTACAATTCTAGGAATTTAGAGCATGAGTAACATGTTCTGGCAACTTAATGTTACCTGTGGTGAAATAGTGGCAAAGCAATGTTTAACTATCCCCATAAATTTATATTAATTGATGGTTGGGAGCCATCATGGTCCAATTCTCTATGAAATTCTAGTATTCATGCTAACACTTAGTGAATTGTGATAAAATATTAAGCTACAAATTAATCTAAATGAATATTTATAATAAAATCTAGGCTACAATGACTTGGTTAAAAAAGAGAAAATGAGAAAAGTAGGGAAAAAATAAAATAGCATATAGCCTAAGCTTAGATTTCACTATACACTAGGCAAACTTCAAAGGATGATGTAAAAAATCACAAGTAAGAACCTCATTCACTTTAGAGATTTACTACTATAATCAAATAGCATTTGCACATCTGAATATAGAACAAAATGAATTGAAGGAAATCCAAGATCTTTCAACTAATCTAGCATATGTAAAAATAAAAAAACCCTGTGATTAAAGATACAACCCAAAATTCAATGAAACTATTGAAATTGAAGACACAAAATTGATAATAGAGAGAAAATCTATCTTAATAATTGACACATCAAATATGGAAACTATTTACAGAATTCCTTGATTATATTAATTACTCCAAGTATACAATTTTTTCTAAAAATTCTCTCCCCTTACAAGATGGTAATATATGCATTTTTATAGAAAGATAAGGTAGTACACCGATCAGTTACAAGATACAACTATACAAAAGATAAGGATAGTTTTCCTTCTTTATAAATTTATAGAATACATTTGTTTCTCAAAATAGGATGGACCTAGAGGTAATATGCTAACAAACTAAAATATGACTTAGAAAAAAGTATTCCCCATTTTACATATTACAATGTTTTTACAAAAGGGAATATCAATCAATTTGGTGGGCTCATTATTGAGGGACTCCCCTATTTCTCTTGTAGAAGCTCCACTACTTTTTGATGTTGTTCTTTAACAATCTCTAGATCTATAGCTAGCTTCAATAGGTAGACCTCTTCCTAATCAGAAAAGTCATCAATATCCCTATCATCTCTAGGCATAACTTCTTTTATGCTCTTAGCTTCTTCAATCTTTTCCTTGAATATGATGATCATACCCAAGAACCTACCACTATCACTACTTGATTTTCTCTAGATTTTTCTCTTTACCTCCCACATTACCAAGGTAACTCTAAGATTATACTCTACATCATCAATGATCCCTAGGGTTGTAGTCTTAGTAGGTTTTTCTAACATGGTACCCAAGAGATTCTTAATTCTAGTGATCAATTCCTTATCATTAGCTAAGAATCTATCCAAATTATCTTTCCATACACTTAGAATCTAGATCTTTGCCACTAATATTCCTAATATGGGATTTAGGTGAGCCATGCTAATAAATTTAAATTTAGGAAACATGTTCCTAATCAAAATGTCAATGGGATCCCTTATTTTAGTCTTTACCTCATACCATTATATTATTAAGCCCTTATCCACCTCACCTTATTGTCTTAAGGTATCCTACCTTAGCTTTATTGATTTCAAAGAATCAAACATATCAAAGAATGATGATTCAAACATGTTTATTATGACATTAGGCACTGATAAAATAACTTGTGTCTCTTATTTTTCCTTTTATTTTTCCAAATTTTGAATTCTCTACTTCATTCCTTAGATTATAGCTCTAACTTGGGCATTATGATCCTCTGAAAGGCTTTTAATATCCTTCTCATGGATAAGAACTTCACCAGGTTATTGCAATCTAACTAGGGTTAAGCCTGTAAATGGCTCAACCTTCTAGAAAGTGAACTCCTCAGTTTCTACCATGGCTTTCCTTGTTGTGACCCTTTTTAATCTAGCTATCTTTGGATTAAACTACACTATAGTAATTAGCTCTATGTATTTTGGAAGCTCTAGGACATCCACTCTAGTGTTGTTAGATGCTCCTAGATCATCAATTTTCTTGATTTCTAGCCCTACATTGGACACTATCCTCCATTCCTCTTATTCTTTCATTAAATCCCTCATCCATGGCTTGATTTATTCATGTACATCAATATTTATGGATTGGGTCAAGGCCCAAGTGTGGGAGTGGGAAGGGATATTTTTTACCTTCCCATAGACAAGACAATTATGGATGATTGGTCCATGGATGGGGAAATATTCATAAAATAAGTTAATCTCACTTGTGGGATAAGTGAGAGTTAACTTTGGCCTCTTCCTTCATCCAATAGGGTCCAATGTTAAATCCACCTTTCTTTTTAATGGCTGTGTTATTAGGACTATGTCAAGGGCTACTTCATTTCATTTTCCTCATCTTCCTCTATTCGAAATTGAGATTCTTTAACCTATTCTTATTCTTCCTTAGATTCATATGCCTCAAAAAGGACCTTGAGGGCATCCTCTACTATTTAATTTGGCTAAAGGGAAATAATATCTAAGAGCTCAACTAGGGATGGTGTTCTATCAAGAGGGGATAATTATGAGTGTCCCTCACATGGTCTCTCTTCTAATTTCTCCTTACCATTTCCCTATACAATTGGTGCTTGGGGATATGGTGGATCTAATAGAGGTTGTTCCTAGGGGTGGCCTGAAAGGTTCGTATAATAGATGGTATTGAAAGGGATACATATGCCATATGTCCCTTATTGATTTTTTATCACTAGTTAATATATGTATAATGTTTAGGTTGGTTTCATTAAACCTAGATTATACTCCCTCAAAATTTTTGGCCTTAATTTACAAGGTGTCATGAGGGCCCAATTCATGCTCATAGACTAGTTTTGGTTGTTTCTTATTCTTCAAATATGGGCCCATTACATTATTAGGATCCCACTATCTAAGATCATCTAATTGAAATGTAATAGAGTCCATATATTTGGACCCTTCCTTTTCTCCTTACATATTCCATCAACACCATGATGGAGTTGAGATGCAATTTATTTTTTTACCAACTTAGGTGGAATGTATATAGGCAACCTATAGGTTTGGGTCATAATTCCCTTAATTCTAATAACCATGAAATCTAGATAAAACCAAATATCACCTATTAGTTATACATATTTATTGATCAAAGGGGGAATCTTTGGCATGGGAATCCCTATGATGGCCTCTAGAAATGCAGGATAGATAGAGTCACATATGAATTACATTTGGTGTCTATATTTGAAGATGTGCAACTTTGATTAGTGGTGGGAGATGGTGTTTCTACACTCACGAGACTAGTTCGTGATGTTGGGGATATTTATGGATACTAACAGGGAATCCAAAAAATAATAAATCATGTAAAATTACTTCCTTGTCTTCCTTTTGATAGCATTAAATTGTTTTCTCAGGAAGACACTGGTTATATCCCTAATTAGAGGGGTAAGCTTATTCTCTACCATAAATTAGGCATAGGACACCTAGCTCTTGTTAACATAAGTGGTGATATGGGCTATAGATACTCTATTTAATAGGGTTATGATTACCATGATCCCTTCCCTAAACTAGATAATTTATATCCTTCCCTCAAAGTCCTAGAATACATGGTTCCATTGGAGTAACCATGGTCTGAGGATGGTGTCTAGGTCATGCTCAGTGGTCCATCCTTTGATTGTGGGTAGGTCTACATGGGGTTTTGTGAACTTTTATTATTTTTCAAAGGCTAGTGAGGAAATGTAGGCTACTCTCCTAGAGCTACCCTCATGGATAATATAATCACCATCAATTATATAATCAATGAAAATTTGAGCAAGGATATAAATGTAATGAAGTGCCTCTATTTTGGTAGTTACATGGTGGAGACTATTTGAACCATGACTAGGTCATAGTACATTCTGATAATTATAGAAATTCTCTGCTTGTCCTTGGTGATGGGTTTTAGCTTCTCTATGGTAGAGAAGAGCTCATACCAATTCTTATTTTCATTATTCAAGGCTACAACATCTAGCTCAGTATCCTTGAAAACCTTTCATTCATTGTTTATAGATAGGTATAACTCTATCTCATCTCTTAATTATTGTGTTCAAGCTACCATTGATTCCATTCTTGAAAATTCTTCACAATTGCATTGTAAATGGTCTTTTTTTAGGTCTTTTTTACTCAAAAAACATAATTAAGATTCTTCAAAATTCATTGTAATCAATCCAATTTTACTTAAGGTCCTTTTATGTAGGTTTAGGGATTTGAAGCTTTAATGGTGATAGCTCATTTGGAGTTTGACTTAGACATGTTTTGGGTTTTATTTGGATCTTTGACTTTATAATTTTTCATTATAAAGCACACAAGATCTCCTCTTTTATCATTTTATACTTACATGGTACTTATGCAGCATCAATATGGAACCTTTGATGGCATTTTTCATAAATTCCTTTTGAATCACTAGCTGTTGGCATTTAAAAATGCCTTTTTGATTTACACTATTGGATAAAAATCTTGGATTAGTGAGAGCCATTGATTGTGATTTGAGTTCTTTCTTTTTATTGGATTTCCTCATTTTGAGTCTCATTGTTATGTCACTTGGCATCTTCACGGGTATGCTCTATCACCTTTTTTAGTCATGTATTGAGCATGGGTTTTCCATGTGTCAAACTCATGAGATCTTAGGGATCCATTTTAAAGTCATTGGTTCCCTTGTTCCATAGGATCATCCTTCCATGATGAAGCATAAGCCATAAGATCTATAAGATGCAAAAAATTTAATCAACACAATATTAAGGTAAGGACTTAGGTTTAATATCTTAGGTTATGGTTTATTTCATGTTTATTGAACATGAGATAAAGTTTAGGATAAAGTTTTATGCCTGTCTTTCGAGACTCATATAAAGGAGGCCATGGCTAAATATTTTAAGCTAATGTTTACATTTTGTTTAATAAACACAATGCATAATTTGGTCTAAAATAATTATGTTAAATTATTGAATATGACCAAAATTCGGGGTCAAAATGGCCTAAGGATCAAATGTTAAGTTTGACATAAGGATCTATTATATTAATAAACACAATAAAATTTTTTAGTTAAAAGCATTTTTTTCATGTTGCAAAGACCCTTTTGAAATAATATTTAATATGAGTCTCTAGCCTAAAGTTCATGGAATTTAAAAAAATGCAATCGGGACATTAATAAATAGACTTAGACTATGTCCATTTTTCATATTATATACTTATTAGACCATTTCAACATTTGTAGTTTAAAGTTCTCAAGTGTTTGAACATCTTTCAAATCTTTCTAGTAATCTACAAAGTAATTTATAGGCCTTTTACCAGTATTTTAGAGTCTACCTTAGTCATGAAAAAAAAAATTCATTAGCTTAAATTTGACAATCTCGTAGATGTCAAATATGTCATCACAAATGTCAAATGATGGTCACGTGAACATAAAATTTTGGCTCATGAAGTTATTAGTCTTTATGGGATTAAATATGATGGTCATGTAGATGTTAATTAATTCCTCTTGAATGTAAAATAATGGTCATCTAAACATCAAATTTAATCTTGTCAAACTCCTATGTCCTCATGTGAGGGTGCCACTTGGCACCTCCATGGGGTATCCTAGGATCTTAGACTCAAATCACTCCATTGGATCAAGAATAGTAATGAAGCAAGATCCATTTAATCATGATGTAGGATCTTTCTCATGATTTCTCTCTTTTGTCATGTGAGCCCCTTTGCTTTTAGTCTTTGAATATAGGAGTGTTTCATAGAAATCCATAGAGTTCCTAGGATTTTGAGTTTTCAATGATTTCTTCTCTCTATCTAACCTTTAGTCCATGAGAAATCAAGGACCATTGATTGTGATCTAGGATATCAAACATGATTGGTCTAAAGGACTACATTTTGTATTCTATCCAAATTCTTAATGCTATTCAATTAAAAGGCTATGAGGAAGCACATATCATTAGATTCTATAAGAATCAAGGAAATTAAGTTAAACTCAGTACCAAATGCAAAATTAGGCTAAACTATTAGGTCTAAGGTCTCATTTGTATTAATAAATATGTCAGGGCCTTAGGATTAAAAATTTAGGCTAAAAGGATAATAAATGGATCATGTTCTAAAATAAAAGGGACCTAGTAAAATTGGATATTAGACTCAATTAGAAATGATAAGGAACTAATAGGGAACATATTAAAGGGGAAAAAAAAACTTTTAGGCTAAATTTTTAGTTATGTTAAAAATATGACAGAATTAAACATAAAACTTATGCTCAAGTCCAAAATAAACTAAAAATGCTCCCACCAATTAATTCTTTCCAAATTCAAATTTGAATTGAGGGTTTGTGCCAAGGTTTTAGAATATGAATCCATCATCAAGTACTTACATGAAACTTTTAACTTAAAGATATGAATACCAATCATTAGCAATGTTAGGAAAGTCTAAAACAAACCATAAATCAATACCTAATTTTGACATAATGGATGATCTTCAAATTCTAAATAATATCCAAAAAAAACCAAGCTTGTAGGGTTAATATTCGAGACATCTCAAGGGCCCTAGGTTTCAAAAAAGGGCATATGTTGAACTCAAAAAATGGTAACTTTTGGGAGGAAAATAGTAATATGTTGGAACCTAGGGACTCCAATTTAGAAAAACAACTAAGTCATCCACTCCATTTGATCCATGACATTATCTAGGTCAATTTGTGGTTGAAACAAGCCTTGCTAATAAAAAAATGGGATCAAAAATTTAGACATAGCCATATTATGCATGTGCTTTAATTCCATTTACTATTTTTCATGGGCTTCAGGAGACAATTTACAAGTTTCATATCTTTAATCATTAACATTGACTTAGAGCATGCGTAGATATTTATTAAGATCCATTATTCTAGTTTAGGGAAGGCTTGGGATTTTCTCTACTACCAGTTGGGATTTTCGCTCCACTCAAGGCCTTATTCCACTGCCAGCCAGGTATTTATATCCCTAGTGGAGTTACCAAAATCATCTATGCTTGAAAGATTTTGATTTTTCATTGCATTATAATTTTTTGTATTTTTCAGAAATTTTATTCTTTTATCAGCTTGGGAACTAGGGTAGCCAAGGTTAAGTATTTGGTCAAGTTTTTGATCCTTAGAGAATAACCTATGGTTACAACCATTATCTTACGTAAGGATGTTTGTTAAGTGAAATCATGACTATGCTTTAACAAATGAATATTTCATCCAAAAAGTGAAAATATTCTTAAAACCAAATTTAGGTCAATACAATATCCAAGTTCTCATAAAATAGTTAACCTATGCATCAGTCTTTACTAGTTCCCCTAAATTATAACATCAAACTCATATTATAGATCCATGTTCAACACATACATTAGGTTCACACCCACAATCCTAAACTTTGGGGCTTCAATAAAATAAATAGACTTTGAGATCAAGATTATTTAAAAGGACTTATTGGAATCAAGGAACAAGGCAAAAAAATCAAACACATAATAGAATGCAGGAAAACAAGAAAGCAAAGGAAAGAAAATGAACATGTACATGCTTATATACAAATAATGGATAGGAAGGAAAGACTAAAAGAAACTAACTATCCTACCTAAACTAAATCTAACCATCTTATAGTTTACTCCATAAAGACCTCATGAGAATAAATCGAGAAGTAGTGATTGATGTACTAACCATTGGTGAAAAATGTGAACTTTACTCCTTGTAGATCTTTGAGCTCAAAGGTGTTATCCCCTAGTGTTTCTATAATATTGTATGGACCAATCCATAAAGGTGTGAAATTTCCATGTTTTCCTTTAGGCTCAGATGTTTTGTCCCAAAGAAGAAATATATCCCCTTGTTTGAATACCTTAATCTTTGATCTTTTATTAAACCATATTTTCATTGTGGTCTGATGTCTACTAAATCATAAAAGGATTTATCCCTTGCATCTTCCATCTGAATGATGTCTAAAAATCTTGATTTTTTAATCTCTTGTCCCTCTTTCATGTATTCCTTCATGAAATTGTATGTGGTAAAATTAAGAGTGATAATAAAGATTGGTTCTTGGCCATACACAAACAAAAAAGGTGATGCCTTCAAGGCTTGTTTAATCCTTATCCTATCTACCCATAATGCATACTTGCATAACTTGTGCCAAGTCCTAGGATTGTCATCAATAGACTTCTTTCTTGATTTCATAAAGTTATTATTGGTAGACTTATAGACTCCATTTCCTTAGGGATAATGATTAGATGAAAACTTTAGACATATGCCATTATCATATGCCCATTCAATCATCTCTATAGAGGTGAATGTATAACCATTATCACACACAAGAGAGACTAGAGTTCTAAATCTAGTATAAATGTTCTCTTCTAAGAAGTTGATCACTTCTTATATCTTGAATTTTTTTGTGGCTATAGCTTTTTCCCACCTTATACACTATTCTATGGTAATAAGGATGAATATGTGACCTTAGATGAATTAGGGTTGATCACTCCTACAAATTCCAACCACCATTATGTAAATGGTTTTTCAACCATGAATGGTTATAGATTCATTTTTGCCTTAGGCTCTTTGGTTCTAAAAATATGGTAAGAGTGGCATTCTCTCACATGCCTATGGGCATCCTTGAAGATAGTTGGCTAGTAGTAGCCAACTTTGATAATATTATGTGTAGTAGTCTTCCCTAATGGGTGTCCATTACCAAACTTCTCATGAAAGGTAATCATGATTTGAGTAGCTTCCTCTCTTAAAACACACCTTAGGTATACTCCCTTAAAGTTTTTTATATATAAGACTCCATTCTTGATCAGATAATGAGTTATTTTGATATTTAGAGCCCTCTTTTGCTCCCTTATTAGTCCTGTAGGATAGGTACTATTGATTAGTAAATGAATTATAGAATCATACCACTCAAATAACTTGAAATTTTTGTTTATAAACTTGAATAATACTTAACCTAGGTATGGTATTAGCAATCTTGGATCAAACCTTGGCACCTTACCAATTTTATTATTTTCATTTCTATGTCATAGTCTTGTAAAACTAACATCCATTTACCTCTTCATTTTACCAAATCATTATGGATTAGCATAGGATTTATGGTATGGTCATGTATAATATCATGAACCTTATTTCTAAGGATATAATTCCTAAATTTATTTATTACCTTTATTGATGCATATGTTTTCTTATAAATCAATGAATAGTTCAACTCAACAATATTAAAATTAGTGCTTAGAAAATCTATTGAGTGATCACACCCATAAAATTTTAGAGTTAAAATCATATCCATAGTATGGTTATAGGAAAAATAATAAATTTAGAATTCTTTTTAAAAGTTGAAACTTAACAGGACTGGAGCCTGGCTAATTGCCTCTTTTATGTCACTAAATTCTTTTATAGATTATTCATTCCATGAGACCTTGGTCTCCTTCTTTAGCATGTCATTTAATGGCTTGAAAATATATATAAATCAAGAAATTAATTTTATTAAAAAATTTATATTACCAAATCATTATTTTATCTCTTTTCTATTATTTGGAGGCTCTATTTTGGATATAGCTTCTACCCTTTTAGGATCTATGGATATCCCTTATTTTCTTATAACATGCCTCAAAAAATGTCCTTCAAGAACACACAAGATACTTTTATTTTAGTTTAATGAAATTTCATACCTTCTACATCTCTCAAACACCTATTGTAAATGCATGAGTGATCTTGCCTAGTTTAGAAAAAACTATTAGATCATCCACATATATAATGATGCATTTACCTATTAGACCTTAGAAGCCATGGTCCATGGCCCTTTAAAATGTAGCTCCTATATTTATTAGCCCAAAAGGCATCCTCTTATATGTAAATGTCCCCCACTTGGTGGTGAAAATTGTCTTTATCTTGTCTTCTTTGTTAACCAACACCTGGTTATATCTTGAAAAGCCATTAAGAAAAGACATCATGGCTGAACCTAAAACTTGTATAACCTGGTCAAGATAAGGAAGAGGATAGTTATACCTTTTATATGTTTTTTTTAAGTTCCTAAAGTCAATACAGAGCCAAATCTCACCATTCTTCTTCCTCATTGGCACAAAATCAACCACCCAAGTAGAATGTCTGATGGGGAAGACTATCCTACCATCTAGTAGTCTCTTAACCTCTTTAAAGATCATTATTTCTAAGATAGGGTTTACAAGTGTCTACTTCTACCTAAAGGGTTTGTAGTTTTATTTAATTGGGATGGTGTGAGTGATGACCCTTGGGTTAAATATCTTTAAGTTATCATAAGATGATGCTATGACATCCCTGCATTGGGTAAGCAACTCTTTGGCCTTCTTGTTCTCAATGCTTTTGTAGGATTTTCCAATATTTATTGGCTAGGGCTAATCTTGGAGACCAAGATCAAAAAATTATAGTTCTTCCCAATTATTTTGGGAATATTAAAAACCTTAGCTAGTTTATCCTGATCAAACTATCTCTCTAAAGTAATCATCCCCTTAGGGATCTTATTGTCATTCAAATAAATGACTTTATCATCAAACTTACCCTCCTTAGATACATTTTCTTTAGTCTCATCAATAATATGAACATAAAGTGCTCCATAATTGGTTATGAAATCCAATACCTATTGATCATCACTAAAGATTTGAAAATGGTTAAGATTATCAGGTACTAAAGGACAAGGGATCAACTCAATGATAAAATTGAGGGAGTCTTGGTTGGGTATAAGGTTAGTTGTAGAAGATGCCAACTCATCAAAAAATTATTTCTCTTCTATTGGGATGGAGAAAGTGCTAAAAGCATCAAAGGAATCAATAATATCCTAGACCCTAAACTTATAGATCTTAAAGAATGATATATTTTATTGGTATTTACTCCTTACTTGGTTGACCACTAGTTTTGAATCCCCATATACTAATAGTTCTTTGACTTTAAATTTTATATCAAATTGTAAACCTAGGATAAAATCCTCATATTCAAAAATATTTTTAGTGTAAGGGAATTGGAGTCTATAGGAATCCTAATGTTTCTTACCAATAGGGTCAATAAGGATAATTCCTATTCTAGATCTATCCTTACACCTAACACAATCAAAATGCAATTTACATAGCCCATGAATAACATGCGTACTTTTGGGATCACATACCTTTGTCATCTCTATGGTGAAAACCTTAAGTATGAGTCAATAATGTTAACCCTTTCATTCATAGCATTATACTCAATGATCATGTGTTTCATCCTTGGCTCTCCCTTAACCTTGATTTGATTAGGAACTCCCTTGCAAGGTAGCCATAAATGTGAGGAATCAATGGACATGTAGCCATTTAGAGTCTTGGTCTATTCCTTGCTTATAAAGATT
Source organism: Torreya grandis (assembly GCA_037957365.1). NCBI lineage: Eukaryota > Viridiplantae > Streptophyta > Pinopsida > Cupressales > Taxaceae > Torreya > Torreya grandis. The sequence goes on from JARHVA010002813.1 coordinate 1,849,176, forward strand.
CCATAAACATCAAGAATATCAACAACCTGAGTATCAATAAACTATTATACTCTAGGATCAGAAGCTAACTACATATAAACATTTAATAACTCTCCAACAACCTTAACTCTATATTTGTCTAATTGAGTGACAAACCTATTAGACTTTATAGGTGTTAAGCCAAGTTGTTTTCAAATACTTGCTATCATGATATTGATGGATGCACAAAAATCTAATAAATAATTTTGAAAGTTCTTACCAAACATCTTAGCATTGAGCAAGAAAGGAGAAGATTCTACCTTATCTTTGTGTACAATCACATTAGCATGGTCAGCCTTGAGAGGCCTTTTGTATTTATTTGACAATGATTCCAACAATAGGTCCCTTTGCTCTATAATATACATCAATTCATGCAAAGTGATGTTACACTTTATCTTATTTATATCCTCAATAATGGTAAATCCAATTTTATTAAAAGAACTAGGAATATCAATGTTGGGTTTAGAGGTACTCCCTTTTGGTGGCTCTCTATTATTGCTTGAAGAAGTGTCAGGAGGAGTTATGAAGTTATTTGAAGGAATTAAGGTAGTCAAGGGCTACCTATACTCTCTATTTCTCAAGAGATAAGTCTTATTGAAGAATTGTTGGAAACCTTGGTTTTCCTTGGAGTTCTCATTAGGTTCATTCTCTTATTAAAAATTGAAATCAAAAGTCTGCACCATGAAGGCTTGATCAGATGATTTGGATCCTGAGGTACCTACATCAATTTCCTTGTTAAGGACTACTTCAAATGCATCCAAATCCTCTTGGAAATATTCAAAATCTTTGTAAAAATCTATATAATCAATCTCGCCATGCTTGGATGTATAATGTACTCTACAATAATTAAGTAATGCAATATCAGTAAGATTAATGTCCATATTATTATTATTAGAATATGGTTTGTTAGCCTTGTTATTATGGAAACTATCATTTTAAAACCTATTTTTTTTCTTATTAAACTTTTGAAATGAGAAATTTCTACTAGAGTTTTCTCTAGTGTTGCTACTTTGTTTCTTCAACTAAAGGAAATCAGTGCTTAATTTTTGAACCATTTTCAAGATAGACTCATTCTCACTATTGGTAATTTAAGAGTTTTACAATTGGTTATTGTTAGTACCAATAGTTGTTATTAAATCTCCTTAATAATTTGTATTTAATCCATGATTAGGATGACTCAAAAATTCTAAGATTTGATTGAGAGAAACATGACTCAAGGGAAATTGATTTAGATTTGGAAGTTGGTTCAAGGTTAGAATATTCTGGCTGTTGTTAGGGAATATGTTCATAATGGGAATATGTGGGTTGATGTTTGGGATAGAATACACAATTTTTCCTTGGGGATACATTTGATCATTGATTATCACTAACTTAAGAATAGGCCCTAGATAATGAAGTTATAGCTAGAATAGATCTTTTCAAAAATACAGAGGTCATGGGATCCACTACATCTTTATATATTTATAGAGCTAAAACATCATCAATATTATAAGGTTCTATGGTCTTGCTATAATTTTTTTGAAATATGGCATTAAAGAACCTGATAGGCTCACATACATCCCTCATAATGGTGGTGAATTGGTTATAAATGACACATGGACTTACAATCTTACCAAACTAGTCTATAAAAACATTAGTGAAACCATCCCAACTAGTGATATAATTGTCAAGAAATTTCAAAATCCAATTTTAGGTATTATATTTAAAAGTAAAGGGGAACAACCTACATGATACATCTTCATGCACAAAATTTATTAATTATAAGGAGTCTTTAAAGGATTTGATGTCCTCTTCAATATTCACTATACCAATTGGACTAAATGTAGGTAAAGACTTTTTAGGGTTATGTAGGAGATCATGTACCACACCTAGTATGTTGATTGAAGAGTATCCCACCCAAGTTGTACCTAGATTAAGGTTGAAGGAAAAGGTACCTTGAAGAGGTGAATTTGGTAGAGATTTGGATCTATTGTGTTTACCTTTATCACGCCTAATTTTTTTGTGATCCTCAAGCTCAAGAAAAATACTCCCTTATCTCTATGTGTGATCTTATTGTAATCTTGGGTAATTATAGCTTGAAGATTTAATATCTTATTTTAAATATGATTTATAAGGTTAACCTTTATAAAGAATAATAATTAAACCTACACATGAAGCTCATTTTGCAAAGATTGTTTAAATAATAGTAAAGGATGTTGATCTTTGATTAAGATATCTTAAAGATGTGTTTAATTACACACTTATGATCTATCTTTATAATTATAAGCTCAAATATACTTAGGTATATGAAATATATGCCAAATTTTTATCAAAACAAGCCATCTTAACCTCAAATATTATGGATTTTCAAATTTTAAGCTAAATTTACTAAAAATAAGCATCAAATCTCAAATAACTTTGATCTTTGTTTAAGGCAACACAAATATATGTCATAAACCACAAAGATCAATGATATTTTCACTTATAATAAAATAATTACCTAAGAGCACAAAGATAACACCAACCTTAGATAAAAACATGTTAAGACTAACAAAGATTCAAGGAATTCACAAATATGGGCCTCTTTCTAACACCAAAAGTACTTATTTATGCCTTTATGTTTACCACAAATTTCTTTAGTTTTCAATAACACTTCTCATTTTATAATTCTAGGAATTTATATCATGAGTAGTAGGTTGTGGCAACTTGATGTTACCTATGGTGAAATAGTGGCAAAGCAATGTTTAACTATCCCCACAAATTTATATTAATTGATGGTTGGGAGCCATCATGGTCTAATTGTCTATGAAATTCTAGTATCTATGCTAATACTTAGTGAATTATGATCAAATATTAAGATATAGACTAATATAAATGAGTATTTATAATGAAATCTAGGCTATAGTGACCTGGTTAAAGAAGAACAAATGAGAAAAGTATGGCAAAAAGAAAACAAGTGATTATTTATATCAGCCTAAAACATTATGACAAAACCTCAATTACAATTGAGTATGCATTCAAACCCATATAGTGAAAAATAGCCTAATTTAAGATTTCACTATACACAAGGCAAACTTCAAAAGATGATGTAAAGAATCACAAGTAAGAACTAGGTTTATTTTAGAGATTTACTACTATAATCAAATAGATTATGTACATATGAATACAAAGTAAAATAAAGTGAAGAAAATCCAATATCCTTCAACTAATCTAGAATATGCATAGATTATAAACCCTGTGATTAAAGATACAAACCATAATTCAAAGAAACTATTCAAATTTAAGACACAAAACCAGTAATTGAAAGAAAATCTATGTTAACAATTGACACATCAAATATGGACAATCTTTGTAGAATTCCTTGATTATGTTAATTTCTCCAAGTATACAAATTTTTCTCAAATTCTCTCCCCCGCAAGATGGTAATACATGCCTTTTATAGAAAGATAATGTAGTACACTACTTAGTTACAAGATACAACTGTACAAAAAATAAGGACATTTGTCCTTCTTTAGAAATATCTAGAATACATTTATTTCTCAAAATAGGATCGACCTAGAGGCAATTTATTAAAAAACTAGCATACGCATTACAAAATAATATTCCCTATTTCAGATATTACAATGTTTCTACAAAAAGGAATATTAATCAGTTTGTTGGGCCCATTATTAAAAGACTCCACTATTGTTCTTATAGAAGCTCCACTACAGTTTGATGTTGTTATTTGACAAGCTGTAGATCTATAACTAGATTTAAGAGGCATCCCTCTTCCTAATTAGCTAAGTCACCAAAATACCTATCATCTCTTTCCAAAGATTCTTTTATGTATGTTCTTTTGCAATCTTTTCCTTAGCTATGAACATCATACCCAAAATCCTACCATTATCACTACCTGATTTGCCTTGGATTTTTCTCTTTACCTCCTACATTACCAAGCTAACCCTATGTTTATACTCTACATAATCAATGATCCTTAGGGATATAGTCTTTGTAGGATTTTCCAACATGGTACCTAAGAGATTCTCCATTCTAGTGAACAATTCATTATCATCAGCCAAGAGTCTATCCAAAATCTTTTTCCATATACTTAGACTCTAGATTTTGTCCACTACTATTACCAATATGGCATTCAAGTGAAATAGGCTAATAGAATTGGATTTAGGAATCATGTTCCTAATAAAATGCTTATGAGATCCATTATCTTAGTATCTACCTCCTACCACTCTATTATTAAGCCCTTAGCTAGCTTAGCTTGTTGGCTTAAGGAATTCTACTTGAGATTTATTGATCTCAAAGAATCAAACATATCAAATAATAATTCTTCAAACACGTTTATTATGGCATTAGGCACTAATAAAATGGCTTTTGTCTCTAAGTTTTCCTTTTCATTTTCCAAATTTTGACTTCTTTGCTTCATTCCTTGAATGCCAGCTTTAACTTAGGCATTATGAGCCTCTGATAGGCTTTTAATATCCTCCTCATTGATAGAAAATTTACCAAGTTATTTCCCTCCAACTAGGGTTAATCTTGTAAAGGGCTCAACCTTATAGAGTGTGAATTCCTCAATTACTACCATGGCTTTCCTTATTGTGATCCTTTCTAATCAAGTTATCTCTAGATTAAACTTCACTGTAGTAACTAGATCTATGTATTTTAGAGGCTCTAGAACCTTAAATTTAGTGTTTTTGGATGCTCTTAGAATATCCATTTTATTGATTTCTATCCCTATAGTGTTCACTATCCTCCTTTCCTCATGTTCTTTCATTACATCCCTTATCCATTCCTTGATTTCTTTATGTACATCAACATTGATGGATTAGTTCAAGGCCCAAGAGTGGGAATGGGAAGGTATATTTTTTACCTTCTCATAGACAAAAAAATCAGGGATGATTGGTCCATAGATGGGTAAATCTTCATTAAATAATTTAATTGCACTTGTGGGATGAGTGAGAGTTAACTTTAGCCTCTTCCTTAATCCAACAGGGATGATTGCCAAATCCACCTTCCTATTTTCTAGTTATGTCATTGAGACTATGTCAAGGACTACTTCCTTTCCTTTCTCTACCTCAGCTTCTTCTATTTGAACTTAAGCCTCTTTAACCTATGCTTCTTCTTCTTTGGAGCCATACACCTCAACAAGGACCTTAAGGTCATCCTCTAATGTTTCATTTAGATCAAGGGAAATCATATCCAAGTGCATAATTGGGGATGGTGGTCTGTTAGGAGGTGATAAATATGAAGGCTCCTCACCCAGTCTCTCTTGTAATTTATCCTCATGAATGCACTATATAATTGGTGCCTAGGGTTGTGGTGACTCCAACTTGGGTTGTTCTTTAGATATCCTAGAAGGTCCAGACAATAAATGGTATTGAAGGGGATGCATCTACATTATGTCCCCTATTGATATGTTATCATTAGTTAATCTATGTATAATCTTAAGGTTGGTTCCCTAAAACCTAGACTTACTTCCTCAAAATTGTTGACCTTTATGAACAAGGTATCTTGAGGGCCCAGCTCATGCTCATAGACTAGTTTCAGTAGTTTCATATTCTTCAAATGTGGGCCCAATACATTTTTAGGATACCACTATTTGAAATCATCCAATTGAAATGTAAAATATTCCTTATATCTTGATATGGTGTCCACCTACTTCTAATCTTATAAAATTGGTCTTCATATTGTCAAAGTAAAGGGATGGAGGAGACCCTTCCTTTTTCTCCTTGCATAATCCATCAACACTATGAAGGAGTTGATATGTAATTTATTATTCTACTAGATTAGGTGGAATGTAGATAGGCAACATGTAGGACTAGGTCAGAATTCCATCAAGTCTAATAACCATGTAATTTGGATAAAAATAGATATCACCCATCATATTTACATATTTATTGACTAAAAGGGGAATCTTACAAATGGAAATCCCTATGATGGCCTCCACCAATATAAGATAGATAGAGTCACACATTAAAATTCATGTGGTGTCTATATTTGAATATGTACAACTTTGAGTAGTGGTGGGAGATGGTAGTTCTACCCTCAAGACACAAATTTTTAATGTTGGGGATCTTTTTGGATACTAGCATGGCATCCTACAGATAAGACATCATGTAAAACTACTTATTTATCTTCCTTTTGATAGAAATGAATTTTTTCTCAAGGAGACACTATTCATATCCCCAGTTAGAGGGATGAGCTTGTTCTCTACCATAAAGTATATGTAGGATACCCATCTCTTATTGATATAAGTGGTGATAGGGGCTTTAGATACTTTGTTTAATAGGGTGAATATTACCCTAATCCCTTCCCTAAACTGGATAATTATGACCTTTCTCTCAAATTATTAGAATACATGTTTCCCTAGGAGAAACCATCATCTAAGGATGGTGTCTAGGTCATGTTGAGGGGTCCATCCTTTGATTGTGGATAGGTATACTTAGTTTTTTTGGAACTTGTATTATTTATCAAAAGACAGTGGGGAAATGTAGGCTAGTCTCCTAGATCTTCCATCATGGATAATCTAATCACCATAAATTCTATAATCACTAAAAATTGGAGTAAGGACATCAATGCAATGAACTACCTCTAGTTTGGTAGCTATATGGTGGAGATTATCCATTTGAACTATGACTATGTCATATTACTTTCTACTAACCATAGAAATCCTCTACTCCTCCTTGTGATGGGTTTTAGCTCCTCTATGGTCTAAAAGAGCTTAGACCAATTCTTGTTTCCATTTTTAAGGGATATAACATCCAACTCAGTATCCTTGAAAACATTTCCTTCATTATCTATAGATAGGTACAACTCTATCTCATCTCTTAATTGATATCTTTGAGCTACCATGGATTTTATGATTTCAAACTCTTTATAATTGGATTGAAAATGGTCTCTAGTTATCTCTTTCATCCTTATAAAACATAATTAATCTTCTTCAAAATTCACTATAATCAATCCAAGTTTACTAAGGGTCCTTTTTTGAAAGTTTAGGGCTTTAAAGATTTAATGGTGGTAGCACATTTGGAATTAGGCTCATACGTGCTTTGGTTTTGATTTGGACCTTTGCCTTTATACTTTTTAATTTTGAAGCACATAATATCTCTTTTTTTTTATCATTTTCTACTTACATGGCACTTATGTGGCATCAATATAGAACCTTTCATGACATTTTTCATAAATGCCTTTTTAAGTATTAGCTATTGGAATTTAAAAATGCCTTTTTTCTTCACACCATTAGATCAAAATCTTGGATTAGTGAGATCCATCAATTGTGATCCAAGTTTTTACTTGTTATTAGTTCCCCTAGTTCTAGTTATTATGGTTGTGCTACTTTTCATCTCTATGGGTCACCTAAGCTCTGACACCTTTATTACTCATGTATTGAACATGCATTAGCCATGTGTCAAACCTATGGGATATCAAATCTCTATTAAAAATACATTGGTGCCTTCACATCATTGGATCATCCTTCCACGATGAAGGATGAGTCATAAGATCTACAAGATGTGTGAATTTTAATCAGCACATTATTAAGGTAAGGACTTAGGTTTAATATCTTATGCTAAGGTTTATTTCATGTTTATTAAACATGAAATAAACTTTAGGCTAAATTTTTATGTCTAAGTCTTTTGAGACTCATACAAAGTGGGTCATGGATAAGTATTTTAAGCCAAAGTTTACATTATGCTTAATAAAAACAATGCTTACTTTGGGTTAAAATACTTATGATAAATTATTTAATATTCCCAAAAGGGGCAGGATCAAAATGTCCTAAGGATCAAATTCTAAGTTTTGACATAAGGATATATTGTATTAATAAACACAAAAAAATATTTCAGTTAAAATAATTTTTTTCATATTGGAAAAACCCTTTTAAAACAAGATTTAAAATTATTATCTATCATAAGGTTCATGGAATTTAAACAAATGCAATGGGAACTTAAGATATATACTTAGACTAAGTCTATTTTACATATATCTAGACTTATGAGACCATTTCAACATTTGTAGTTCAATGTTTTCAAGCATTTGAACATCTTATGAAGGTTTTTAGTCATCTACACAATAATTTATAGGCCTTTTAAAAACATTTTGGAGTCTATCTTAGTGATAAACAAAATAATTCATTAGATTAAGTTTAAGGATCTTGCATACGTCAAATACGTCCTCATAGATGTCAAATCACAGTCGTGTGAACATCAAATTTAGGCTCATGAATTTATTAATGTTTTTGGGATTAATGTTGATGGTCATGCAAATTTAAAATTATGGGATTAATGTTTATGGTCATGTGGGTTTCAAATTTAGGCTCATGGATGTCAAATTATGGTCACATGAATGTCGAATTTAAGCTCATCAAACTCTTATGTCCCAATATGAGAGTGTGACTTGGCACCTCTATAGGGTCTCCTAAGATTTCAGACTCAATTTTCTCCATTAGATCAAGAATCATGATAAATCAAGACCCATTCAATTTTTATCAAGGTTCTTGCTCATGATTAGTACTTTCTATCATACAAGCCCCCTTGATTTTAATTTTTAAATGAGTGATTGGTTCTTTCTTTTGAATTTTTAACAATGTCCTCACTCCATCTGATCTTTAGTCTATGAGGATGTGAGAACCATTGATCATGATTCTGGATCTTGAACATGATTGGTCCAAAGGATTAACTACTATACTTTATTAGGATTCTTCACATCATTTAATTAAAAGTCTATGAGGAAGCATGGATCATCAGATTTTACAAGAAGAAAGGAAATTAAGTTAAACTTAGGACCAAATATGAACTTAAGCTAAAGTGTTAAGGCTAAAGTCTCATTCATATTAATAAATACGTTAAGGCCTTAGGATTAAAACATTAGGATAAAAGGCTAACAAATGTACTATGTTAGAAAATAAAAGGGACCCTACAAAACTAGATATTAGACTCGATTAGAAATGATAAGGAACTAATGGGGAAGATAATAAAAGGGAACAAAAAAAATTTAAGGCTATTTTTTTAGTTATGTTAAAAATATAACTAATCTTTAAACATAAAACTTGTTCTCAATTTCAAAATAAATTTAAAATGCTCCCACCAATTAATTCTTGCAAAATTCAAATTTGAACTGAGTGTCTATGTCAGGGTTTTAGAATATGAGTTTATCATCAAGTAATTCCATGAAACTTGTAACTTAAAGACATGAAGACCAATCATTAGCAATGTTATGAAAGTTTAAAATAAACCATAAATCAATACCTAATTTTAACATAGTGGATGATCTTCAAATTATAAAAAATATCCAAAATAGGCTAAGCTTGCAAGGTTAAGCTTTCAAACATCTCAAGATCCTAGTTTTCAAAAAAGGGGATATGTTGGCCTCAAAACCACCTAATTTTGATGGAATAATTATGGGAGATGGATCTGAAGCATGGTTGACTGAGATGGAGAAGTATTTTGAGATTCAAGACCACTCTAAAGTCACCAAATCAATTTTGGGAGCTTGCTAATTAGTTGGTGGAACCACTATGTGGTAGGCTAACAAGAAGCTTGAAATGGATATTAACTCTACCAAAACCACATTGGATTAGTTTGTAAAATTTTTGACAACATTGTGGCTTCCATAGTTATAATTTGATAAATAAAAACTTACAGATTTTTAGAATTTTAAGCAAGGAGACCTATCAGTGAATTTATGTTGGGAATAGTTAACCAAACATATTAATTATGTACCTTAGTATTAGTAAAATGAGAGATTTATAATTAGTAAGTTCATCATGGGATTAAAACCTTGGATTAGTGGTGGAGTGGATGTTCATAGACCATCTACCATGGACTAGGTCTTCAAAAAAGTAGTCAATCAAGAAAAAAGTTGAAATACCTTACATAAGTTAGAGATAATTTTAATAAAAAATTTCAAAGGTTTAAACCAAATTTAAAAATTAAGAACTAGAAAAATAAGAGTGGAGAGCTCCAAGAGTTAGTTCAAGAGTCAAAATACTAAATTCAATAGTGATTCAGGTAATAGGAAACTAGGTAATGGTTTTAAAAGTGGATTTAAGGGAAACCAATAATCTGATATGAAGGGACCACCTAGAGGTTAATTTAATTATTGAGGTGAATATTTTCTCATGAGTGTACCTAGCATAAGTCTAAGAAAAAAGGTTATGCTCATCAAAATGGAATGTTTCAACAACATACACATGCATTTGTTGATAATTGATAGTTTGAATTCCAAGCTTCACCTGTAAAACTATCATGTATTTTGTTTGAACATCTATTTGATATTTTGATAGATATAGGGGATATAAAATGTTTTATTGATCCTAAAATACTTAATAAGTTATCTAGAAAATCTAGAGTAATGGAAAATGCATGGTTGGTACAATATGGGAATAAGTCTAAGGTCAATGTTGACAAGTGTTTAGCTGAAGATGAGATTAGGTTTCCCAAATTAATAATAATAGCGGATATTTATGCATCATTTATAGGGTCATATGATCTGATCCTAGGATTCAATTGGCTGACAAAATATAAATCCAAGGTTGATTGATATCTGAATAAGGTTAAGTGTCAAGATGATTTTAGAACTCAAATACAAATTTAGGGTGAGAAAAGAGAGTTAAGCCTTAGGTAAATTTCTTTAATTCAACTCAAGAAGGCTCAAGGAAAAGGGTGCCAAGCATTTATTCTCAACATAAATGAATTAGAGGAATATAAGAAACCATCCCTTAAATATTATCCTTTCCTTAGGAATATTCATGATGTGTTTCCATAGGAATTTCTAGGATTGCCTCCTAAACATGAATTTGATTTCTCAATTGATATCATAACTAGATCAAAAACATAGTCCAAGGCACATACATGATTTCAACTATCGAACTGGTTAAATTAAAGCCTCAAATCTAGGATTTGTTATTAAAATGTTTATTAGACCAAGTGTGTCACCATGGGTTACCCAAATTATCTTTGTCAAGAAGAAGGATGGTACTCTTTACCTTTGTATTGATTATATAATATTGAATAAGGTGACTATCAAAAATAGGTATCCACTACCTCATATTGATGATATTTTCAATCAAATATGAGGGGAAATTATTTTTTATAAGATTGATCTTAGAGCAAGATATCATCAGCTGAGGATATGAGATGAATATATTCCAAAAATAAACATTTAGAACTTGTTATAGGCATTATAATTTCACAATGTTACCATTTGGGTTGATAATTGATCCTATAACATTTATGAATCTCATGAATAATGTGTTCAAAGATTATTTAGATCACTTTTTTCTAGTATTTCTAGAGGACATTCCTATATATTCTAAAGATGAAGAAGAGCATCTTAAGTATCTATAACTAGTTTTGCAATGATAGAAAAATCACAAGTTTTAGGGAAAGTTGTCCAAGTGTGCATTTTTCTAAAATAAAGTGCAATATTTAGAACATATTATCTCTAAAGATGATATTTTAGTAGATCCATCAAAGATAAGAGATATTATGGAGTGACCAACACCAAATAATGTTTATGAGGTAAGAAGTTTCATGGGACTAGTGGGATATTATAGAAAATTCATTTAAAATTTTTCTAAGACAACTAATTTGATTACCTCTTTGAAACAAAAGAAACAAAGTTTTATATGGTCAAATAAGTGTGCAGTAGATTTTTCAAGAATTATAAATGAGGCTTATTTTAGCTCTAGTGCTAAGATTTCCTCATCCAAATGGTCAATTCTCAATGATCACATTTACATTTAGGTATGGACGTGGAGGAGTCCTTATGTAATATGGTGTAGTGGTAGCCTATTTATTAAGGAAATTGACGCCTTATAAGGTGAACCATACCTCTAATGACTTATAAATTACAATAATTGTGCATGCTTTTCATGTTTGAAGGCATTATTTTTTAGGAAAACCATTTGAGCCCAAGACTAATAACTTGGGACTCGAGTACATCTTCACCCAGCCAAATTTGAATGCTCATTAAATTTGTTGGTTAGACTTCTTGCCTAATTATGATTTTGATATCAACTATATCAAAGGCAAGGAAAATAGATTAGCTAATACCCTAAACTATAGAAGGTACATAGTAGTTGTAACTACTATTAGGATTACTTTTAGGGATTAAGTGATCGAATTCTCTCTAGGATATGAATTATATGATTAGATTAGGAAAGTATTTTTTTGAGACTATTGAGAATCCTAAATATAAAGGATTGAAAATAGAGAATGATAGTTTTTTTATGATATAATGGAAGGATGTATGTACTAGATAGAGGGAATTTGAGGAGCACAATGTTAAAGGAACTACATAATTACCCATATTCAAGACATCCAAAAGTAACCAAGTTCATGGTAATCCTAGACCACTATATTTCTAAAATGGAATCAAGAAAGATGTAGTGGAGTTTATGTATCATTATTTAGAATGTCAGTGTGTGAAATATGAACATGTGCATCTTGCTATATTATTGTATCCACATGATATACCTAAACGTAAGTGTTAGTTGATTAGTATGGATTTTATTTAAGGCTTACTATAGTCATAGAACAAACATGACATGATCTTGGTAGTAGATGATAAACTAACCAACATAGCTCATTTTATACTAATAAAATTGACTAATGATGCACCTACTCTTGCAAAGAGATTCATAAAGTAAGTGTATTAGTTTCATGGTTTTACAAATAAGATCATTTTAGATCATGATCTAAGGATGACTTCTAGGTTTTGGTTCACTCTGAGTTTAGCTTTGGGTACACAACTAAACTATATCACTACATATCACCCACAAATTGATAGTTAGACTGATGGAGTTAAGTAGGTGTTATAGTATTTCATTTCTATGTATTACATAGATCATTAATACAAGTGGGAAGAGTACCTTCCATTGGTATATTTTACTTACAATAACTTATACCAATTAGATTTAAACATGACACCATTTGAAGCATTGTATATAATAAGGTGTAGACCATCAATTAGTTGGGATAGGTTGGAAGGCATGGTAGTCTTTAGATCTGAGATGCTTTCATAACTAAAATATAAAGTCATATCAATTAGGTAAGGGTTGGCCAAGGCTAATGATAGACAAAAGAGTTATACTTATTTTAAGAGAATAACTAGGTAGTTTTTAATAGGTGATAAAGTGTTTTTGTGGGTTAGGTCATAGTAAATCTCGATTAAATTTGGGAAGTCATCAAAATTTTCACCAAGATGTGTGGGACCCTTCTAGTTTTTGAATTGGTCAATATTATAGTGTATTTGATTTCATTACCACTAACCCTAGATCTATTGCATAATGTTTTCCATGTGTTTTATCTTAAAAATTATATAATCGATCCTTCCCA